>JANHFO010001175.1:119591-142377 GCA_032468095.1 Pareas carinatus | reverse complement strand
TCCATGTTTTCTGTACACCGCCCTGAGTCCTTCGGGAGAAGGGCGGTATATAAATGTAAACAAATAAATAAATAAAATGATCTTTGTATATGGTATCTGCTAGAAAGAGAATCTATTCGATGGTAGACAGTTTCTTCTGTAGAAGAAATGCTAATTAAGTGCTGGGAATGCATCTCGGTATCCAGAATTTCATTTTTCAGCAGTAAATGAGACAGAATTTAATTCCATTTAGAAATCATTTTCGGATTGTCACTCTATGTATGGCCATGCATCGCATCCAATATTTGGGTTTCTGTTAAGTGTCCAATTGCTCAGTTAGAAATTACTGCAATTCTTAATCTCATGTTATTATATATAAAATACTGTGGTCATTTTTGCTTATATGTTACTTAGATTTTAATAATTCTTTTTAGTATTTAAAATTATATAGTGTATTATGTTATTTAAAACTAATCAATGAAATATTGTAAACATTAACCTAATCCCTTGTTTATTCACTCTGAGCTTTATTTTCCCTTTTAGTTACTTTTCTTTGTATGCATGCTTGTGTTTTTCTTTCCTTTCAAATGTATCATCATCATCATCATCATCATCATATCCAGTAACAACTTTGGGAAGGCACTGGAGCATCTGAGCACTTAAGGGAAGATACCTGTAATTCTAGAGTGGCAATTTGTGATCTCTTAGGTGAGAATGATAGATTTCTATTTGGAGCAATGATGGCAAAGTTTTTGGACTCAGTGTGTCCAAAATTTGACAAATGTCTAATTTGACTCATTTGGCATGTTTCACACCCATTCATACACACACAACCACACAAGAAACAGTTCTCTATCTCTCCTCATCTAGCTCATCCTGAGCAGGGCTATTCAGTGTCAGTGCCAAGGCTGGGTTTGAAGAAGAAGCCTGGACCTTGACCTTGACCTCCACTGCTGCTACTCGAAAAGGCTGCCTCACGCCATTTTGCAAGGCACGCGAGCCTTGGGGACCAATGTACAGTAAAGCCTTGGAGTTTTATGTAGTGAGTGGAGTCAGTGATGAGGTTTCGTTGTTAAAAGCAAACTCTTTTTATTTACAAGGCAATTATCTCTTAACAGCAATAGCAAACAGAAAAGCAACTTTGCAAGGCCACACCTCCCTTTTATACTTTCTGACAGATCACAGCTGTGACCAATCAGGAGCCTGGATTTCCCCACTTCTTTCAGACACACACACACACATACCCAAACTGGATGTGTATTGGGTGCTTAAGTACTTTCACAGTTCATCAGTTGGTTTTAGTGCTGATGCATAATACACAGATGCCCAATACACAACAGCAAGTAACTTGGTCTGTTTTAATAAATTTTAACTTGATAAACAAGTGTAGCAGAGCCCAGCTGAGGACTCCCAACAGCCAATCAGCTGTGCGAGAGCACACCCTATTCGCCTGTGATGTCCAGTACCTCCAAAAATAGCACTTAAACTTTGCAGAATGGTTGATGCCTTCACATTCTGAATAAACTGTACTAAAATGATCTTCCTATCTCAGTCTGTTTCATTGGAAAAAGATGCATACCGAGGCACCAGCCTAGAGCTAGATTTGGCCTTCAGCCAGGTGTTGGTGAAGGTTGGCATGTCACCTTTCACACATGTCACAGATTCACCATCACTGACTTAAAGTCTGCCATTCTCTTTCATGCCCTTCTAGAAGGCCTGGTTTACACAATGCTGAGACTTACAAACTAGGGAGCAACAATGACCCATTTCCAAGATCTTGCTTTCTTTTTTTTTACCTTGAGGGGGAAGGTGGCAAGGAAGGTGACTATGCAGTGGGACATATTAAAAAAGGATTAAAAATGCATAAGTAAACTATTTCCCTCCCTTTTCCTCTCCTCCCCTCCCCTGCCAACAATGCAAAATTGCCATGGGAGCCTAAGGCTTATTCTGACTCACCTTTTTAATATAAAACTTTGTTCTTCCGTATACTTGAACAAGGCTAACACAAACAGGGAGCTTCTGCCAAACGCAGGAAAAAAGAACTTGGAAGAAGCCAATTCCCTACAGGCAGAAGAATTAAACATTCTTTTACTCTCTGCTTCTCTGCTCCCAGTCATCCGACTTTCTGAAGTCGCATTTCTCAGAAGTCGATTCTTGTCAGGCATTCCCAAAACTGTTCACAGGAAAGCACAATAAAGTCTTAAGAAACAGAGGACAATGCAATACTAATTATTGAAATAATTGTTTAAAATATATTCCAATGGGATTTAAAAGTTTTGTTTGTGAAAAGAAGGAAACTACGATGTGCAAAATGAGAGGGAAGAGATAGTAATTGGTAGGTTTGCAAGCGCTACAAATATCAGAAGTTGATTAAGTTAGATTTTTTTTCTTGCCTTTTTTAAAAAGTCTTCGCCTTTTCTTTTACTGTTTATAATTTATTTCTTTTTAATATTTTTTCCCTGTGTCTGTAGTTTTTAAAATCTTTATAAAATATTTTAAGCAGAATTAGTTATGGACAATATATCTACATAATACCAAAACTCTTTGAGTCTGTATTGGAAGGTATAGGGTAGTGATGGCTAACCTTTTGGAGACCGAGTGCCCGGACGAGTCACGACTAATGAGTCTTTCTGAGCATGTGCATGGCCCCGTGATATCATTGCCTAGGACCGCTACTCCTTTCTGAGGATGCTCAGCTCTGGGGTGATGCTGGGGTGACGTGGCTCGCATGCCAGCAGAGAGGGCTCTGTGTGCCCGCTGTGGCACGTGCGCCGTAGGTTCACCGTCACTGGTATAGGGCAACTATTATTGAACCAAGGTAACTCAAATAGGCTAGCTTACAGAAGAATGCCAGGACCCATGACTCCTGTGGGAAAGTTGCAACAATTTCAGTGCCATCATGCCTTCCAGTTATGCTTCATAGAAACCTGTACATTGCATGGCACAAAGGAAGATAGGAGAGCTACATCCTCACCCTCTTTTCCCTGGATCCAATCAGCTGGTGGCAAGGCCCAACAGGCAAGCAGCTATTGGTTGCTTTGGACAAGCCAAATCAATGGGAAAGCCAGCAGGAAGTCAGATATCATTTCCACTACTTTTTTGCCTAATGTGGTCATTCCATTGTCCCCCTCCTCCCAGCAAAATGGCAGGCAATTCCACGGGCCAGTCAAGGAATCATTTTCAATGGTCCCTGCCAGCTTCCCACAAGCAAAGTCAATGAGGAAGCCAGCCGGAACCTGGAAATCGCTCCCACTCCCACTGCTGTGCTCAAATGACTGGCAGCAAGGCCTAATGGGTGAGCAGCGATTGACTGCTTTGGAACAGAGTCTGAAATATTAGTGGCAATGGGCATGGAGGGAAGGCTCGACTGGGGATCGACTGGGATGCCTGTTTGGAAGGTAGGGGGTGTCCTCTGTCTTCCTGGATAGAAGCATCCTTTGGAGTCATGCTGGAATGGACAGAGGGGGTATAGTTTTCCTCATGGCCCGCAACTCCGTTCTCCCTCCTTTCAGCAAAGTGGCAGGAAGTTCCACAGGTCAGCTGAGGAGGAGGGGGAGGAGTGATTTATTAAACTCCCTGCCAGTTTCTCACAAGTCAGTGAGGAAGCCAGCATGAAATTGAAAGTTACTTACCTTCCCACTCTTTTTTGCCTGTCTGTAATCATCCTGTTTAGATAAGGAAATATTTCTAAAAGGTAGACAAGTGTGTGTGTTTCTGTGTAAATTTTTGAATTTTCACGTTATACAGAACAAATACTGTTTTTTTCTTCATCTTCAGAATCAAGTGGAAAGAAAGAGACCAAGATGTTTGACAGTAGATCCAAGTTTATTATTACCCAAAGGTATCAAGCATGGATCATCAAGGTTCCTGTCATCCTTCTGTCGTGGCTTTTAGATTAGTTTTGTGTGACCCAGCTATGACGGTTTGTTAAAAGAACCCATGGCTTAGCAAGTGTAAACCTAACTCATTAGTCCCTATTACTAGTTCAGTCTAAACGCTTTGGGTTACAGCTTCCATCTCAATCCATTCAGGCTGGGAAGGACATAATGGGTAGATAGTATAAGGAATGTCTTCCATTTTCCTTGTTGATAATTCCCATAATTTTTACATGAAAACAAAAAACAAATGAAAAAATCAAGCTGACTAAATTTTCAGACACATGCTTGGAATACAAGATGCTGTGCTGTTTTTGCCCCCATGAGTGATTATTATAATGATTTATAATTTTACTTGCAGAATATACTTTTTTTATAAAAATTGGTACGTACCCTAAGAACCTTACAACCTAAGCTTATAGAAATTATAATCAGTGGATTGAAGGAATTAATGTGTGTTGAAAAATATTTAGACTTTTCCTATAGGTGAGGGAATGAACATTTTGAAGTTTATCTAAGGGCTGTTCAATCCATACACACATTTTTAAGAGGCCAAAAAAAGCTGCAACTGGTAAAACGAAGCACATTCTACCAATAAGTAGCCAGAAAAACCTGATGTCAACCATCAAAAGGTTACACAATTTAGATAAGTAGTAAAACTGGCCAAAACAAAGGCCATCAAATTTTAGTTAATCACTCAAGAAAGCTGGGACTGGTTCTCCTTAGGCCTCTTAGTTAAGGGGTCAAAGAGATAGCTTGGCCAAAGCATCCACTATCCTTCCTCTCTGCTCCTGCCAAATATTCTGCATTTATGTGCTGGCAGGCTGGGTGGATGACCAGAAGGTAAAGCTTTTCAATGTGCAGGGAGATGACTCAAAAGTGAGTTTCGGGAGATTTCACGGTAAGCATTTCGCAGCAACACATAAGGGAAGCAGGTCTCCAGCATATCAATGGTCAGGAAGGATGACTCTTCCACAAGCTGAAAGAGAGATATAAAATCAGAAATAAGGCAGAGAAATAATTTACTGGGTTACCTAAGATAAACAGGTCAGAATCAAGCATTCAAGATTCTATTCTGGACTCTGGAAAGAGCCACACTATCCCTTGTAAACATATATATTTGCTTGTTTCCTGAAGAAGACAAATCCATTTGCTTTATCAGAGGTGAAGGCATGGCACTGTTAAAATACTGTTTCAGAACTGCTAAATCTGTTGGGACCATAGACACCAAGCAGGACAAACGAAGTCCATCTCAAACAACTGCAACCGCTTGTCAATTGTACAGACTTGATGGATCGTGAAATTTATTCCCAATTCCTTGTTACTATGACAATTCCACAGCTTTAAGAGCTGGTTTTTTATTTTTTTAAGAAATTCTATTTGATCTTTTTCTGAAAGTATCTAGGGAATGAGATTCCATTTCTTTGTCTGTTGATTTTGACTGTGTGTGATGCAGTCTGCAGCGTTCATTCTTCACTATGGACACATCAGGAATTAGAATAACTGCTGACCCTCCAGCACATCCTGATGATCAGCAGGAGTTACTGTAGCAATGGGGCCCTGCCAAAGGTGATGCCGATGAAGCAGCTATACCTTTTCTCCAAACTGGGATAATGAGTGAATGCCAGGCTGGGCTAACTCGTTCACACACTCCAGGGGGAAATATTTGCATTTAAATTGCTTTGCTGTAAAAGCTATGTGGCCAATGAAGAATATCAAATCCCACCCAAGAAACCAGGCCCCCACCTGGCTGAGCCATCTCCTCCCATCAGCAAGAAAATCAATAACTATCTCCTGCTGCCAAGGGAGCTCCTAATGGAGATGCATCACCCAAGCTGCTACAAGGGCCACTGTGTCATCTTTTCCTGCTAGGGTAGCTCTTTTTACCAACCCATAATGACCAGCCCAGTAATAGTAAAGCCTGCAAGGAGGAGTGATATTTGCTGTCTCTATCATTGTCATTCTTTACTGTTTTACTGCTGCCTATCCCAGAGGAGGATATGTTAGTACAATGATGGCTAACCTCTTAGACACCAAGTGCTCGGGCGAGTTGCAACTAATGAGACGCAGCCTGTGACAACATCGCCTGGTGCTGCTACTCACTTTCTGAGCATGCGCACGGTCCCATGATGTTGTCCTCTGGCACCACTACTCTCTGTGCATGCGCATGGCCCCGTGGCGTCATTGCCTGGCGCCGTTACTCTTTTCTGCACATGCTCAGCTCTGGGACAATGCTGGGGCGACTTGACTTGGGTGACAGCAGACAGGGCTCTGCATGCCCACTGCGGCACACGTGCCATAGGTTTGCCATCACTGTGTTAGTATAACCATTTTTTTTTAAAAAAAAAAGCATAATAAGGGTTGACCAGCTCCTCTCTTTGTAAATGAAAAGATCTGACATCTGACAACCGTGTCTCCATATTGTGGGTCATGACGTGGAGCTTGGCTTGTTTGCTGCAGACCCTAGGCTACTTCATGACAATGGTAATTTTTTTTTAAAAAAATGAAGTCATAGTTTGTGATGCAATAGTTTTGAATACAGATAGTCCAAACTTGCAACAGGTTACTTAGTAAATGTTCAAAGTTATGACAAACTCCACCTCCAAAAGGTTCTTATGAGTAATGCTGAAGTTCCAACGAGTGGGGAAGGGCCTTGATCACATGACCACATTTTTAGCACTTAGC
The DNA here is from genome assembly GCA_032468095.1 of Pareas carinatus. Taxonomy (NCBI): domain Eukaryota; kingdom Metazoa; phylum Chordata; class Lepidosauria; order Squamata; family Pareidae; genus Pareas; species Pareas carinatus. The sequence goes on along the minus strand of JANHFO010001175.1, from coordinate 135,838 downwards.
GACTGGCCTGCATTTATGGCCATTTGGAGAGTCCCGCAGTCACGTAACTGATTTAGAATTATTTTTTTCCTGTCTCTGGGAAAACAGCACCCATAGTGAACAATAAATTTGCTGAACAACTGCAGTATTCGCTTAACAACCACTGCAAAAAAGTCATAAAATTGAATCACTTACATAATGATCCACTTTATAACCATTATGACTTAGGACCGTAATTGCCAGGCTCAATTACAGTCATAAGTCGAGGACCAATATACTTGGTGTATCTTTTAATGATGATTGAATTCAATTACATCCAATGGCCTAAGCGACTTTTCTTCAAATTTCTTTCCAAAGTACAATGCCTTTCATTCAATTTGTCACTCATTTTATGGTCACTGATCAAGACGATGTACAGTTCACATAGAAGCTACAAAGTTTGAAGACATCTCTAAATAAATGACACCAATTAACACAAGACAAGCTCAAATATCATATTCATTCATTATCTAAAATACTAGCAAAAAGGAATCAATGAAAAGACACTCTAAAATGCTTAAAACTAAATAACTAAATAAATGAAATACTAAAATCCTAATATACCAAACTACTGAAATGCCAAAATGCTATATTAATACACTACTAAATTAGTAAAATATTTAAGGTATAACCAGATTTATCAGCCAGACAATCTGTCTCTCTCTATTACAGTTACAGGCCAATATCAATTATTTAAATGTCCATGAAAACAATACAAAAAGTTGTAATTCTTATCTGTCTTGATTTATGTTTCTCCTTATAGCAGCTCTATCTGGCATGATGCCAAACAAAATTATTCTACTTCCTCTGTCATATTAAAAATCTTTATCTGCAAGTAGATAATGTACGTATAATATATTGAATACAAATTGGATGTTTTGTATCAGGAGGCTGTTATCCAGATCCAGGGAATATCCTCACAAAGCTTTTCTAATATAACATTCCCACATGGGCAGAATCTTTCACTGATCAGGCAGTTATTATATCTTCCCTCAAAGATTTCTAAAGGAAGGGAGTTAAAATGCTGCAACCTTAAATGTCTGCTTATACACAGCCAATCATCCTTACATAGAAATATGAAGGCACGTGATTCTCTGGATCTTGAATCTATCTGTGCGGTTGCTAGGACTCAAAAACAACTTGATGGCACAAAATTAAACAACCAGTCAACCAATGATCCTCTGATCCTTTAATTTGGAGCATGCCTGTTACCATGCCAGCCTTCAACCTGGATGCCACCACGAAGCTCCAACCAAAGGAGGACCCTAGAAAGTGATCTGATCAGCACAGACATTTCTCAACAATATTTTTCACGATTATTAATGTCCTCTAAAGCTTCACAGCTTTTTCTAATAGTTCTAGAAAGATGACACTTTCATAGGCAAGATGTAAAAGGAAGGGAGGAGAGAAGAGGAAAGGAAAAAAAATCATAGTAGGTTTGATGATATTCTTTAGAATAATGTCAGTTATTCTATCATTCTATAATTAGAATGTTATTCTATGCTATTCTATAATTCAAGGAATATTGAATTATAATTTTAAATTATACTTCCTTGTCCTACTGTCCCCATTTATTTGCACTCATTTATTATGCATATGCTTATACCAATTTATACCTATATGTTTATATAGTATGTTCTTACTTATACTTGTTTTTTCTCATATATGCTTGACTAAATAAATAAATAATAAATTCTATATTCTATTCTACAATGTGGGATCAGATTTTACTCCTGGTCTCAACAAATGTGTGCTTTTAGTGCAGAGATAGGGGCTGTCTGGCCTTCTAGCTACTACGTCTCAAAGAGCCTCCTTCACCAATATTTTTAATTGCTGGGAAATAACTGAACACGTTTTACAGATCACAAATTACTCCCTTCTACCTTTTGAGGTTTTCATTTCTGCTTCCAGATATTACCTTGCGGGGGAGGGGAAGAGCAATCTAATCTGATTCTCATTTATTTGAAGCACAGGATAAAAGAAACACCCATCCAAATGCCTAACCTTTAAGACACTCACCAAGTAGAGGAGCAATGAGATAGACTCCCAGTTTCTGGCTTTCATCCGGTCAACTTCTTGGCCTCCCTGTGAGATGCTAACAGAAGCCAGCTACAGAGGTAAAAGGAAGAGAACAGAACATGAACCAGATTTCTGATGATAACAAAACTAGAACTATAAGGTTTCATTGCAATGATTAAAGTTTAAATTGCAGGTCTAAACTCTTTTCTGAAGAGAGCACTGATCTCTTTCCAGGGGAAAGAGGAAATTATTAAATCTCAGAGAACAAGCTTCTAAAATTACTTTGGTTGGCTACAAAATGCACTCAGGCTTAAACAAAAGACAAGCCATCTTCCTATTTTAAGGAGCTACTAAGCTTGTCCCAGATGGGAAACACAACCAGAAGTGGACAGTTTATTTATTTGTAATTTAGATTTATAAGGCTGCCAACTCAACACTGACTCTGAGTGGGGTACAGATTAAAAATAGATGCAATGCGTAAAACAAACGAACAAACAATAATAACATAAAAATACATGTAGTGGAAGAACAGACATAAAACCAAAGAGATACTGCACATCGACTGGGCACACCCCAAGCTATCCAAGAGCTTGAGGAAATATATAGATTTTCAGAGATTATTTAAAAGCTTGTATGGGTTGGAAGAATGTAAATTTCTGAGAAGTCCAAAGGGCAAGTATGTTTTCTAAATCCCATCAGATTAGATTGCTTAATGGATGAGACACAATCTGTGCCTACTGTGTTGGATTTTACATGGTTGGCAGATATGATAAGACAAAGCTGGTCCCAGGAAGATAACCAGGCCATGAATGGTGTCATAAGTGGTAACTAGCATCCTGAATTTCACTCAGCAGTTAACTGATAACTATTGTGGCTGAAGTACTGGAGGTGTTACATGGGCACACCAAGATTCACCTCTAACTGCTTATGCTTCTGTGGGTCATCAGCATACTGATGGTGCCTGATCTCTTATCAAGAAGTGACCTCACCCAGCAGTTTCCTGTAGAGGTTGAATAGAGCCCTGAGGCAGCCTACAAATCACAGGCTCAGGCTGGACCTCTCGACACCTGTCAGCATCAAATGGAAGCAGGACAATCACAGCAGAACCATTACTCTTGCTCTCAAACCCTATATTTAGCCCAGAAGAATTTCATGATTGATACATTGACTGAGAGTTCAAGAAGAATGAAGACAACTGTATCATTCCCATCTTGACTCCACCTACAAGGGGATTCGATGCTGGTTCTCTACTGTGTCTTGGCTTGAAAATTGACTGAAAACGGTTCATATTATCTGTCCAAGGACGCTCTGACCTATTTCTTAACAACTTTCTCCCAAAACAATGCTAGACTGGATGAAAATTATTCAGAACTGTTGGGTCAAGTGATAGCTTCTTGAAGAGGCAGCACACCACTGACTCCTTCAAGGCAGGCAAAACCACCCTCTCTTTGAAGAATGAATTTACCATCACATGCAGTCAGTTACTTGTCCCCTCCTATGAAGCTTTAAACAAGAAGGGACATGGATCTAATAAACACGTGACTGGACTAACTGTCATGAAGATAGTTTCCAATTCCTCAAGAATTGCAGGATGAACAATTTCTAGTTAATAGGACAAGATTATGTCTTGGCCAGTTTGTCAGGACTTGCCTTGACTGGAATCTAACTCAGAGTGATATCAAGAGACTTTTTCCATCAGATACTATGGAGCAGCACAGAGAGAGTCTCAAAGTACATATTCAGCAACTATTACTAAAGCATGAGGAGGAAAACAAGAATGCATGAGAAAGAACCTCAAGATTATCTGAACTTGGCACTCAATGATATAGGACTGAGGGAAGGGGAAATGCTGTCAGACTTTCTGCTATTACACCGATATTTATAAAGTAGAAGTCTAATGTTTTTGATTATTATGTTTTCCATCTTTAGACCATGTCACAGCTGCCCCAAATCAAAAACCACATCTACCATGTAACCACCTGTGTGTATTAAGTCCTCGGTTCCCTGAGGCAGATCCATGTGGCCAAGAACTCCAGAGCTGCATCAAATTCTGTCACGTAAAGACAAGCGAAGTCTTCCAGAAGTATCCATCTTGGACAGTGGCCTAGCTCAGTGACAGAATTAAACAAGCTCAAGCAGGGATATCGCTGAGTAGCAGGGAGTACAGTACAGAAACAACAAACTCAACTGCTCCCTTGAGCTCAACTTCAGTCCCAGGGTTTCACATCCATTATCTGCAGCTCAAAAACTTTGAAGGCCACTAGGGCTTCCTAGATGAGCTTTTTTTCTCCTCAGCATTGCTCTTCCCAAATTATTTCCCTTTTCCTTGGGGAAGACGATAAGATCTGTTTCTCTTCCCCTCCTAGATAGGAAAAAGCTCCATGGGAAGGTGAGGAAGGTATCTCCCACTACCTCCGTCCTGGGCTCCTCCGTAAAACATTTTCCCTCTGCCAATGCTAAACTGGCTGATATTTTATTTATTTATTTGTATTCTACCGTTATTATATTTACAAATACCTCAAACATATCCAACACACTTTCCTCCACCTCTTTCCCCCAAACAGCAACCTTGTGAGGTAAGTTGTGCTGAAAGAGAAGGACTGGCCCAAAGTCATTCAGTTGGTTGACTTTTATCGCTTTACAGATACGGCAGCTTTGAAAATGAGAAGGACTGCCCAGCAACATTCAAGCCAGAGGCCACATGCTCTCTCTCATTCACACTATTCTCTCCAAGAAACTCTCTTTTGAGTTTTGATATCTAAAAATCTCATTCAAGCAACTAAAATCTTTGTTCGACTGACTTCACTGATTGTATTAGAAGTTCTCTGTAAGTGAGCGTTGACTTCCCTTATTTCAAATTAATCCCCTTTAATATTTTAGAGAATTGACTCTAGCAAGAGAGCTCCTTTTGGGAGATGGGTAGCTTTATACATTTAATACGTGTGTAAATTGAAATGGGCATTTTCCATTAAAGCCTTCTTCACATGAAAGACTGCAAGATTTACTAGTAATTCTTAGGATTACAAGGTTTACTTAAGTTCCCGAATAACTTAACATTTCATCTTTTTCTAGAGATACTCGGAAAGGTATCTCCTTTCTCAACTTGCATTAATATGATAACACTCCCAAAATATATTCCCACCCCATATTGCCTTCATGTCCTGCCCATGAGTCATCCTTAATTAAAAATAGTATTTCCCCCTTTTCTTCCAGCACCAAGGATGGTAAAATCCATTCAACTTTGTACCCATTACTTTGGAAGGAAGTCAGGTGACTGGTAAGAAAGAGATGCAGGATAAGCTTAGCAAGAAGGGCAGACAATTTCTCGCCCGTATAGTCTTCCTCCAAGTAAGAATGAAAGGAAGCATTTCAAGTCCCAGGGTATGTCAAGAGATTCAGCCTGGCTACCAGCAGCCTAGTTTCACTTTTTCCCGCTACTGAAAACATTCAGACAAAGGAGTCTACCAACGGGATAAAACCAATTCTTGCTCTGAGTCTTTAACAACTTTAAGTGTAGCCTCCGTCAACAAAAGATTGCCTACCCCATCTATTCCCCCCCATCCTTCAAATTGAGCTGAGCTCAGGCAAAACATGGAAGTTGACTGCTGCTTGGTTGTTTTTTCAACTTTCCAGTCTAGCTTAGCACCTTGGTAGTCTATTACACAGTACTAACCAAACCCAACACTGCTTAACCTTCAACCTCAGACAAGTGGTGCTCGCTGCTCTAGCCACTAAGTAGGCCTCACCAAGGAGCCAATTCACTGGAAAGCTAAAACTATTTTGGTTGATATCAGTTATAAGGAGAGACTCTTGCAAGTCTGATTATGCTGGACGTTTTTATAATTCAGAAAAAACGAGATGTTCCCTGCCTGAGCTATTTTCAAAAGTAATCTCATTCTTTGGACTTAAAAATGCCTCAGCCTCTTTTTGCCTAGGCAACAGTTTCTGCATATCTCCGACAAGGTCATCTGCCTACGCTTGAGATAGTGGACTTTTAGCAAGTAGAGTGATGCAGAAACAAATCCATTTTCTCCATTACTATATTTCCTGATCAGTAGGGAAATAGGCATTTACTAGCACTGGAACTGAGCTGACCAGGGAAGAAGAAATGGAACACAATCTGCTATTCCTCTGCCAGTCCTTTTTTTTTAGGTTTTAATTTTTTTATTAGTATATGCATTTCATAATAAATATCACTTACATTCTTAATTTTTACATTCACTTCAGTATCATACAAATATATGCGCAATCCTTCATTTTATCTTGCTAAGAAAAATTATTACCGTTGAATACCTTTGGATTCTCTCTCCCCCCTGCCATTCCTTTCTTTCTTTTCTTTCCTTTCCTTTTTCTTGTTCCTTCTATCTCTCTCCTATCACTCTTTCTTCCCTTTTTTCTCTCTCTTTCTCCTTTTCTCCTCCATCTTTCCATTTCCTTCTTTCTTCTTCCTTCCTCCTTTTCTTTCTTCCCCCTTTTCCTCTCCTTCTTTCTCTTTCCCCTGTCTTTCCTCTTCTCTTTCTTTCTTTCCTTCCTTTTTCTTTTCTTCCTTCCTGTCTTTCTTCCCCCTTCTTTTCCTTCTTCTCATCTCTCCCTGTTTCTCTCCCCTTCCTTGTCCTTCCCTCCCCTTCTGTCAGTCCTTTCTCTCGCTTGCATTCTAGGTTGTTTATGACTCCCAGATAAGTTGCTAAAAAAAAGGTTGCATTTCCAAACATATTCAGAAATCAGAAAAGTCCTCAGCTCAGAAAGGTCAAGGGATGTGCCTTTTTTTTCTTTTTAATTAACTTAAAAGGTTCGATGGATGCACATTTTCCCCAGGTGTGATTAAAATAATGAAAATCACTTTTCTTCAAACAAAGAACATTTAAAAACACTGTACATTCTGCAGGAAAGAAAAAACATTCATCTTCTATTCAGAGCCCTCATAAAAACCACTTTTCCATTTGTGTGATATGTAAATTTAATCAGTTAAAAACTAATGCATTTCTACTTGACTGGGGCAATCGCTGTAGGGGTTCATCTTTTCTCATACGCCTGAAACAATTAAAAAAGCATAATGCCTCATGAGGGGTGTTTTAAGGGATTCACAATAGAAATTCAACTGGTGAAGAGTTTTCTTCTACTGTGCTCTCCCTGTTGAATTTCAGTCTCCTAAGGGAAATGGGTAGCAACATTTACCTGCAAGATGCCAGCTCAGGGACTGCATGATAAAACTGATTGCCCACAACTGCTTTCTTCAGCTGACAGAATGGTAAAATGGAAGGGCAAACTGCCATGGTATCCAATCAACAGATCCCAGAGGCCAGAAAGAAAGAAGCGATCATGCTGAGTGGCACCTCTATCTATCACTAATAGCCAGTGGGTTTGATATAGTTGTGCAAGATGTGAGTCACTTGAAATATTAGCATGGAGAAATGTCTTTGGTCAAGGAGAATTCCCAAGACCTTGGAACCGGTTCCTGACAGAGTGAATAAGAGGTAGCAGGCAGTCATGCGTGATTATTATTGTAATATTACTTAATTTTAAATAATATTATTCTCAAATAAAGTACGTATTATTAAATACATATATTCCAGTATTTGAGGGGATGCCACAAAGAAAAGGAGGTCAACACTTATTTTCCAAAGCACCATAAGAAAAGACAAGACGCAATGGATGGAAACTAATCAAGGCGAGAAGTAACCTGGAATTAAGGAGAAAGTTCATAACAGTGAGAACAATTAACCAGTGTGACAGCTTGCCTCCTGATGCTGTGAGTGCTTCATCACTGGAGGCTTTTAAGAAGAGACTGGACAGTCACTTGTCTCAAACTGAGCAGGGAGTTGCACTAGATGACCTCCAGGGTCCCTTTCAGGTTCTATTCTATTCTATTCTATTCTATTCTATTCTATTCTATTCTATTCTATTCTATTCTACAAATGTGTGTTCTCTGGCAACTGGAAAATCTCAAGAAGATCATTTGGTCAGACCTCACCATTCTTTGTTTTCTTTTACCAAGCAGCAATCCAAATGTCTGGTCTATAAGAGGCAGTGTTTTTGAGCATGACCTGCATGAATTTTTCTTTTCACGGAAATTTAAAATAGTTTTCTTATCAGAAAGACATGTGGGTTTACGGAAGATCAAAAAGAGAATGGCCAGCTGTTGACAGGAGATAATGGGCACTAGAAAGGCCCAAACTTCTCTTGAGGCAATATTTTTATGACAGCGGCTGGAAATTTACAAACTAATTGTGCTTGTTCAAATGTTCAAGAATTCTTTATCAGGCAAGATGATCCAAGCAAGAAAAATGAGCAGAGGATAGAAGTCAGATTGGGCTTAATGTTTCCAGTTTAGTTCTGGCTTTCACTTCATTTTTAATCACCTTGATTAATGAAGAAAACATTGAAATGTGAAAGCCTGAACATGCACACCATTTGGTGAATATTCAGGTGAAGAATAAAGGTATACATTTTGGATTTTTTTATTTTTCTCCTGGTTAGCCTGTCTAAACTGCTATTATTTTTCACATGTACTACTGCTCTAAGCAATATTGAAGAAGCCGCAATGACTGGACATACAGAATTAAGCAAAAGTCATTCTAGGCATATATACAATTTTAAATACTAGTTGATGACAGCGTATTTTCCCCTAACCATAGGAATCAGATGCATATATAACTTTGGATGCAGTGAACATGTTTTATAAAATACAATCATGATCAGCCTTAAATCTGACTAAATACATTCATCTCCAACATTCTGTGGCAAACTAAAGAGAAATCACTTTCTCAGTAAACAAATTATTTTCACTGGCAGTAAAAATGAAAAGAAACAAACAAACCACCAATTTTCTGTAGAGTGAACAAAAAATGGATGCAAGGAGAGAACAAAGGGAGCAATTCAGGTTTTGCTGTTTTATAAAAATGACATCGATAATGACCATTGCGTGCAAGAGAAGGGAATGGCCCATAGCACAAATGGTTATATATTACTGAATATTTGCTAGAACATTTGGATCTCTCTTTCCCAGAATGATTTTCAAAACTCAGAGAAACAGCATTCATAAAGATTAATAACATTAAAAATAATTTGTTATGCAACAGACAAAGGTCCGATTTGATTTTTAAATCAAACCCCAGCAAAAAGTAGCCCTTATGTTGTTTTTAAAAGAATAAAAACAATACACATTTTGAGAGAGAAAAATAACTAAAGAAAAGTAATGTCGGAAAAAATGCAAAGAAAGAAAAATGAAGAGAGGGGAGGGAAAGGGAAGGGAGAGAATAGTGGCTCATAATCAAGGGAACTTTGTCCTCCACTAAGCTATGGTTCTCCTACTGGTTACAAACATAGCTGTACTGATCTAGAGAAATAAAGGAGACTTGGGGAGTCCTGAAAACCCATGGAGGAAGAACACATGTGAGAAAGATCAAGAGTTCCACTCACAATCAGAAATTCCTTGAGATGGCTCTCAATATTTTTGTTGTAGATGGTGAACAGGGCAGCCGACACCTGGATGATAGCTTTGGCAAGGCAGTGGACATTGTTTCTATAACCTGCAGCAAAGAAATAGTAGCAGTGGGGCTCAAACAATATAATGGAACACAGTATCCTTAGTGATGTGGGACATACTATAGCTTTTTGGCTTTGCCCAAAATACAAGGTCAGAGGTGGCAATATTTCAGGGGCTGGGGATATAACCAAACCTCCTAACCTCCTAAAAGGCTGTAGAAGGTCATTTGATGACGATCTTCCCCTTGTGTCAGTATAGTTGCAGAAGCTCTTTGCATTGGTTTTGAGAGGGATCTTCTTAGATTGCAGAAAGAATTCGAGGTACTTTTGCAAAACTAATATTCTACTCTATCAACTGAACTTTAAAATTTGAGGGGGAATCTCTTACTGTTGAGCAATTAGTACACTCCCAACAATGTGAGGGTGTTACCCAATTTCCTTGTCTCCGTAACACAGTTACAATCCTGGTCTTTGGCTGCTTTTGCTAAAGAAAGGGAATGGCAATGTCATCTGCTAAAAATGATTGCTACCCTCAGGCAACGTTTAAGATCTTTAACAACTGCTTGAACCAATGTGACCTAATTCAAAGCTATTCAATGAACTTTCATAGTACAGCCAATGAGGTTAAGGTAGGATGACTAAACCTGGCCTCAAACTCAAAAGAAATCTCAGTTTTAGAAGTGTTCAAATCACCATCATAAAAATTATATTATGGTGAGAGGGCATCAACCACTGGAAGTGGCCCAGAGTTCCCTTTGACTATCATTGCCTAAGATTGATTGCAAGGCTTTTCAGTTGCAGCCAGCAATATTCATGCTAACCTTACTTTCTAACCCTGGTGATCTCAGGTAACAAGGCTATACTTATGACTAAGATCTGCCTCCTCAATTACTTAGCCATTAACATATTAGCAAGGAGATAAGAGACACTGAACTGCCCCAAGGACTGATTCCATTCCTTCTCATGCTATCTACAGACAGAATGATTACCAGGGATAAGGTAAAGTAAAGGTTCCCCCCCCCCCACACACACACAGTTGTGCTAGTCCTGTCTGACTCTAGGGGCGGTGCTCATCTCCATTTCTAAGCTGAAGAGCCAGCGCTGTCCGAAGACATCCCCGTGGTCATGTGGTCGGCATGACTGAACGTCTAAGGTGCATGGAGCACTAGACCACTTCCCATTGAAGTGGTCTTTATTTTTCTACTTGCATTTTTACATGCTTTCGGACTGCAAGGTTGGCAGAAGCTGAGGCAAATAATGGGAGCTCACTCCATTATGTAGCACTAGGGTGCTGAACTGCCGACCTGCCAATGGACAAGCTCAGCGTTTCAGCCGCTGAGCCACCACGCCCCTTCTACCAGAGAAGGGGAAAGGAAATCTCACATCAACCACCATTTGGCCATCACTCTTCAAGCAGAGGCCTTATTCAACCAGAAGAGGAATTAGCACTTCAGGTATTCTCAGATGGCAAGATCTACAAACATTATCTCTGTTTTAACTACTCCCTATATGTGAATCATATCCTGCTGGCATCTGTGGTGAAGGAGAAGGAAACAAAGTATGGTAAGAAGAAAAGTAGCTGCAGGAGCAGCTATACTGGCATTCTCAGAGCATTAACAAACCTTTAGCATTATGTAGACCTCAACCTAGAATTTGATCATCACATTGGACTGTGTTTTGAGGATTATTTTAAGTATTTCCCAATTGCTTATCTTATTAGATTTGGCAAGAGAGGCAAACTACAGCTCCTGCTTCTTAGAGAACTATCCTTGGCAGCGTGAGGAGGTGGGCCTTCTTTGCTGTGGTACCCATTTATGGAAAATTCTCCCCTCTGAATGAGACAGATCAAGCCCTTCTTATTTTATGGACCTCAAGATCTGACTTTGTCATCAGGCCTGGCAGTCTTAGGGGACTGGTGACATCTCAAGATGTTATGTTGCTGACTTTCTCTGTCTCTTGCTCTGTGTGTGTGTTTGTGTGTGTGTGTGTTCAATACGACTGTGTTTGATATGTTTATTATTTTAATAGAGTTTTTTCTTTTTGCTGTACAACAGCGCATCACTTCTTGTGAGATTAAACTTGTGTGATTAAACTGCTGCAACTTGAGCCAAAATATAGTACAAGTTAACATGTCATAGAAGCCAGATAAGGCAGCAAACAAGTGTATTAGCAGACACTTGGAGAGGATGCTTCACGCTGGTACTATATCTCTTACCATCTATCTCAGTGAGGTAAACAGAAGAAGGATCCGAGACCAGGAGTGGCAGCGACACAGCTATGAAGACCAGGAGCAAGCAGGCTGTCTTGTAGTCCTCCTCAGGGGACGAGCTGTCTATCAAGGAGACAAAAAGGATGATGTACACCAAGAGACTTCAGAAATAAGTCTGGTTTACGTTGGCAGCTTCCTCTCCAGCTCAGCTGCTCAGTAGGCTTGCCCCTCAAAAAAAAGGGGGGGAGCAAGGATGGGAGAATTTAAAATATATATATGTGGGCTCTGACAGGCCAATAAATTAACCGATGGATGGAGCTGGCTAGCTGAACAGAACTGACACTGCTCAGCTACGCTTCAATCAACATGTGTGCATCTTAAAGAAATAACAAGAAGACGCTGCTAGAACAATGTGTGGTAGGATGGAGGACAGGAGAGAAGAAAAAAACACATAAGTTCTACACATCGCATTATTGTTCTATAGACTGAGAGGGAGGCCAATGTGCCTCTCTGGTGAAGATTATATATTTGCAAGCCTGTATATTGCAGGAGAAAGAAAGCTGACTTGATTCAGCTCATAATATAAAATGAATATCAACACTGCCCTCTTCAGGCCTCATAGGTTTGCCACCACTGCTATAGGGCATTGCAAACCAAAACAACTAGACACAAGGATAGTTTCTTCCCCAGTGCCATCACTCTGCTAGACAACTAACTTTTGCAACACTTAAACTACCTAGTAGGAATGTATCACTATTATCCTTCTCATCTTTCCTACTACCTATTAACTTGTTGCTTGTATCCTACAATATATAACACAGTAGTGTGCATCCTAGTATGACTTGTAGATTGCTTATTAGAATTTCATGACTGTTCTAAGCCTATCACAAAGATGTATCTTATGACATGATGAATGTGTTTTTATGACATGATGACATGATGACTGTATTTTATGATTAGGATCCCAATTTATCACTTGCAGCATATATGTACATTGAGAGCATATGCACCGGAGACAAATGCCTTGTGTGTCCAGACACACGTGGCCAATAAAGAATTCTGTTCTATTCTATATTATACAAAGCGATGCCGGGAAGCCTCAGGAGAAAAGAGGCTGGGTTCACAAGCCCTGCCAAACTTTACTGTGGATTGTGCTTCTTAAGACAATGTGTAAACCCACTCATTTGAAAACCTCAGGGTTTTTTTTTCTTATTGTCTGTTTAACAAACCATAATTTAACCCAAGCATGTCATGGTACTATATGTTGGGGGTAGGGATTTCCTACACAGTTGGCTTGGGAATGTAATTATTGTGGCAGGAAGAGATGACATCAACTTAATGGTACCACATATCTATGGTTTCTTGAGAACCAGCAGGAAGAGGAAGGAAGGAAGCTTGCAGGGAGTCACTCCAAGCAAAAGCGAGATGCATAATAAAGTACAACAAAGTCACAGTTTCAGCTTGAAGCTAGCATTGCAGATGCCAGGGAAATAATAACTTGCTTAGTTAGTACAAATACTATACATCTCAGGAAAAAGCAAAATGTTCAAGACAATTAGAACTGCAAGAACCTGGCAGTCCCAAAGTACGAAATCCACTGTTTTGCAGGTCAGTTTGAAACAGAGATGATCTCCTATAATTCTTTACTTCCTCATGCAGAGAAGAAATGCATAAGCAAGCGCAGCATCAGATATTGCCCTTAGTTAAACCCTTTCCAAGAATCGTATTAGGCATTATCCTTATTCAAAATGTCCTTATTTTCTGAGAAAGGGTGACAAAATTGCAGTCAGGCTTTCAAATTTCTCCTCAGAACTTTTCACTGAGAAAAATGGTAAACAAAAGAAAGAGGAAAAGTGACTGAAGCTTAAGCCATGGATTTAATTGCATTTAATTACTGTCTTTAGATGGACTGGAAAGAAGCTTGCAGACTTTCAAATTGGGTTCAATCAGGTATTGAGGCAGTTTAGGATAGCACTGAGGATTCTCCTAAAAGCTGGAAAGAAGTGAAACAGAAGCAATAGAATGCAACTTCCAATATCTGCAAGTGAACATTGCCCACTGACCAGAGGCTATCATACAAGGACAAACCATGCACTACAAAGATCATTTGGAAGCGCGAGAAACTCAATGTAATTTACCAGATTTCCTGCATGGATTGCCCCTATAAATATATAGAACAGATGGGCAGGAAGCTAACCACCATGAGCAAGCAGTTAGAAGAGGAGACCCTAACACATTGGTAGCCTCACACTGCAATGAACAAGGACATGCATTCAATTTCACAGCTACTAGATTGTTGGCTGAGCAGGAATAAAAATAGCCAGAAAACTGCTTGCAGCCTGGGAAATGTGCAGCTTGTCAGTCAACAGGAGTGCTGATTTACTGCCAGCTTATCAGGTATTTAGGAGCCAAAGGCTCATTGGCAGAAAGACTTAATAGCCAGCCATCAAGACCCTAATTAAGAACTAAAAGCTACACACAGTCAAGTACCATATAAATACAATGTATAGAACAGCCCAGTGCAGATATTCTGAAGACAGAGAAGTTCCCTGATGATGGACTCCAGCAGAAGCCTGAAAGTTTGGAAAAATAAACCTATGGTTGCGATGACTGACTCAGATTTGATCCGGCAACATTATCCTGGACCTTCATTTGCAAAACACAAACTGTGGTAAATCTTCATTTTTGAAATTCTAAACCAAGAAAGTTATAGAACAAGGATCAGGAAATTTTTTCATCAGGGTTTCAAAATGAAGAACAGAATAAGGTGATTGCTGGCTTAAATGCAGTAAACCGGGACAAGATCCCTGTCTTTTTAGCCACTGAAAGGATGATAAGACTGTAGTTTTGCTTTGATACTTTAGGGGCACACCAAGAAGCTGCTGTATCTCTGCTCCTTTCCCCCTCACTACCAGCTGAGCTGTTGCATTCACAAGATGGACTATGGAATGGAATATTCTTTATTGGCCAACTGTGATTGGACACACAAGGGATTTGTCACCAGTGCATAAGCTCTCAGTATAGATACAAATGACAAAGTAATAAGTCATAGATCATAGATCGCAAGATACAATCATAAATCATAAAATACAAACAACAAGTGATAAATAGCAATAGCACTTAGACTTATATACTGTTTCACAATGTTTTACAGCCCTCTCTAAGCTGTTTACACAGTCAGCCTATTGCCCCCAACAATCTGGGTTCTCAATTTACTGACCTCGGAAGGATGGAAGCCTGAGTCAAACTTGAGCTGGTCAGGATCGAACTTCTGGCAGTCGGCAGAGTTAGCCTCCAAGACTGCATTATAGCAACTGTGCCGCCATGGCTCTTATGAGCCTATCACAAGATGCCAACAGGACCATAAGAGCCATGGTGGCACAGTGGCTAGAATGCAGTATTGATACCATAAGATAACAAAAGGAGAAGGAAGTAGGAACGATGAGGAAGATGAGATGATGGTCTGCTATTTTTTCTGTTTATATAATAATATTATATTATATACAAGTATATGATGGTTTTTATTATGTAAAATAGCAGATCATAGGTTTTTCTCTGTGCAGATCAAGGATGCTGCTGTTCATCTCTGACCTATGTTGCAGCAAAGAGGATAAAAAAAGACACCTGGTCATAGAGTTAATCAGCTGATCAAAGAAAAGGATGCACTTCCATGGGAACTGCATTTACTTCTTGTAGCAATCTAGTGCCTTGAATTATTCAAGGCATACAAATGACAACTCCATTCTGATCCCATCTGCCCAAATTATCTTGGCTTTGAAAATAGGAAATAAGAGAGAAGAAAATAAACATTTTTTTAAAAAAAGAAAAATGTGCTCCTAATATCTCTATTGTCTGCTAAATATATTAATCCCCCATTAGACATGAAGCCAGTTGATAACCTTGGGCCAGAAACTTTTTCTTAGAATTAGGAAGAAGGCCATGAAAAACCATAAGGGACATTTCCAGACAATCTCCAAGAATTGGACATGATTGAACGGAAGAATAAAAGAAAGTAAGAGATTGCAAACATCTCACCCACAGAGATGTTCAGTACCCATAAATACTGTTTATTACAGATGCTAGACTGCCCCTGCCAACTGAGAAAGGCACAGGGAAAAATGCAGGATAACTGCATTTTCTTCGCTAGGATCTGGCAGTGGGCCTCTTCAGTACAAACAAACTAGCAATGGCATCCAAGCAGTGACAGCTCCTGGAGACAAGAGATGAAATATTTTTGCTGAGTTGATGCCCGGCTTGGAGAGATTCCCCAAAAGAGGATCCTTCGAAGTGCTGGGAAAGATACCCTATCTGGAATCTTGCCTAGGTCAGTGGTCGCCAACCTTTTTGACCTGAGGGACCACTAAATACATAATTTTAAATCCCGCGGACCACTAATATAATTTTTTTAAAAAAAACCATACATTTATAAAATAATGAGCGAACTTCCATTTTATTAATATAAAAGGCACCTATTTAATATAGCAAAATTTAAAAAGCTTATTTAATTATAACAAAA
>JANHFO010001175.1:54232-71085 GCA_032468095.1 Pareas carinatus | reverse complement strand
CTCTCTCCCATTCTCTCTCTTTCTGGAGAGGAGAGAAGAGACTCTCTTCACAGACAGAATTTATCCAGCTACAAAAAATAGCTTTAATCCTCTTCAGCCATGTTCCCAATCACAAGGAACTCAGATCTCTCTCTTTCGCTCTTTCTCTTTTCTCTCTCTCTCTTTCTCCATCAAGTTTGTAGAAAGAGACAGATTTGTAGAAGAGGAACTCTTCAAAGCTTTAATTCAAAGACGCAAAGTTGACTTCTGTCAAAACCAAACTGATTGCCCCGTTGGAAAGAGCGTTGCCTAAACCAGTGGCCCCCAACCTTTGGAGCACCAGGGACCGATTCCATGGAGAAAGAGTTTTCCATGGACTGGAGGCGGTGTTGTTTTGTGTCCAGCTTGCATCCTGCCAATGGGGTTTGGCTTGTTTGCATGAACTGGTTGCTGGCATGCCATGGACTGGTCCCAATCCACAGACCAGAGGTTTCATCAGTGAGGCAGACCCTTGATGGGATTCCAACCTGGGCTGGATGACATGTGAGGCTAATGTCTTTGTCACTAAGTCATAGGTTCTCCCCTCTCTTTGTGCCTTACCTCATTAAAAAAAGCCTGATAGATTCCCCAGGTACAAACCAACAAAGGGAGGAGAGAACCTGTGGCATAGTAGCTAAGACATTAACCTAACATGTCATTCAGTCCAGGTTCAAATCTCTTCAGCAGTTTCCCTGATGAAAGCTAATAGGCTAGAAATGGGCATATGAGACTCCCTTTCTTTCTTTGTCAGCTTGTAAAACTTATTTGCTGTCTATAAAAAGGTAAAGATTAGCCCAGTCCAGTCTTGCCTGACTCTATCAGATGTGCCCATCTCTGTTTCTTAGCTGAGGGAGCCAGCGTGATCTGAAAATGCTTCTGTGGTCATATGGCCAGCATGGATATACACAGAAGTGTACAGAATGCTGTTACCTTCCCATTGAAGTGGTACCTATTGATCTACTCGCATTTGCATGCTTTCAAGCTGCTAGGTGGGCAGGAATATTCAAGCAGTGATGGTCCTTGAAATAACCCAACCTCATGTCATGTAGGCCTTTAATGGTCAAAACCAAACATTGAGCTGCACCTGGAATTAAACCAGCAACCAATGCAGAACACACAGATCAGAGATGTAATACTTATAATGGTAAAGATTTCCTTGTCCAATCATGTCTGACTCTAGGGCAGGTGTGTCAAACTCAATATCAAGTTTAAATAGAAGTGCTTGCAAGCGCTTTAACCAATAAGAACATTCAGCTAATTAACAACCTCCGGCAGCCAGCTTTCCAGCTTCGGATGCAACAAGTTCATCATTTATTAGAGAGGTAGCAGGGAACAAGAGAATAACAAAGCTGGTTCTGACCTCTTCCTGCCCAGCTTCAACATTTTAAACATTTTTTTTCCCACAGTCCAGAAACTACTAACATCATGTGGTATAGATAATAGGCAGAGAGAAATGAAACTGGTACAGTCCATCTGCTGGAGTGTCCTTGGAATTACCATATTATTGGTAAAGAAGCATGTAAACAATTTCAAATGGTTACATTAGCCAAGCAGTACTTCTAAGACTTTCCTACTTCCCCCTTTCAGCTACCATTGGCAAATTTGAAGCACAGTCTTCAGACTGACTGGATCACCATGGAATTTGACATATACTGAGGCTTGCAGAACACTGTCAATCTTCCCATCAAAGTGGAACCCTCTACAACACCTAGAAAGATGGCCTACTACTGATAGATGACTCATGGGTTAATTTGTTTTTTTACTTCCCTGAAGCATTTGCAAGGAGAATTATTTGGCCCCCTTCTCAACCAACCTTTTAAAAAGGCACATTTCTTTTTCTTTCTTTCTTTCTTTTAAAAAAAATTGCACTGAGCCAACACAA
This sequence comes from Pareas carinatus, assembly GCA_032468095.1. Classification (NCBI taxonomy): domain Eukaryota; kingdom Metazoa; phylum Chordata; class Lepidosauria; order Squamata; family Pareidae; genus Pareas; species Pareas carinatus. The sequence continues at coordinate 69,185 of JANHFO010001175.1, read as the reverse complement.
ATATTATAATGCTGCATGATATGATGTGCCTCACCAGACTTTGGATGCCAGCTGTACAAGTCAATTCAGCAGACGTCGGAAGCCTCATGTGAAAATAAAAAAAAGCTTTTGCATTTGGCATCTTCCACCTGCACTAACTTTATATCTTTCTTTCTTTCTTTTTCTTCTTCCTTCCCAAGACAGTTCTTAAAATAAGTGTTTTCCATCTCAGGTACTTTCTTGGATTTGGCTGAGACAACTGTCTTTCCTCAATAGAATTTATTTATTTATTTATTTTATTATTTAGACTTATACACCGCTTCACAGTGCTTTACAGCACTCTCTGAGTGGTTTACACAGTCAGCCTATGGCCCCCAACAATCTGGGTCCTCATTTTACCAACCTTGGAAGGATGGAAGGCTGAGTCAACCTTGGGCCGGTGAGAATCGAACTGCTGAACTTTGGATGGCTAATGGCAGATGGCAGTCAGCAGAAATAGCCTGCAGTGCTGCTTTTAACCACTGCACCATCCTGGCTGGTGAATGACATAGTGAAGATGGTGCTTCAAAAAGAATATAATATATATATATATATATATAGAAGTGACTTCCAACCCGTATTACAATAAATATAAAATAATTTTAGTAATTTTACACGGGGTTGTCATGAAGAACAACACAAGGAAGCTTCAACTATAATAGTCCAGAATGCAGCAGGGCATTGTCAGTTTGCTTCAAGAGTGATTTATGTTATATGCCCTTTATGCCCTATAAAGCTCTGCATGGCACAGAGCCGATGTGAGGACCCATTGATATTCTGTGGTGTCAGCCCAACTGATATAAGCTAATGGAGCTAACATGCTCCAGGTTTATTTGATTAACAGGACTTCGGAAGCATGCTCCCCCTGTTGCGACATCTGCCTCCAGTAATGAGGTTCCCCCACGATCTGAATGGCTCTTACCCTCGTGGGGTTTCAGATGCCTTAATGACTTGGCTGCTTTGTTAGGCCTTGAGCTAGTGTGGCTCAACCTGTTAGCATAAGTCTCTGCATTGTTGACCATGTTCATCATTTTCTTATTCATTTACCCTATATTTTTACCTTGCTTCTTACACTGTGAGCTGTCCAGAATTCTTCTGAAGTTGGTGATACCTAGCTTGATTGATTGATTGATTGATTGATTAAATGAATAAATGAATGAATGGTGTCTGTGTAATGTGCATTTCAAGAGAGAATGGCTGTTTTACATGCATGAGGATGCATTACTCTAATCAACAAGTATTTTATTTTACAGACAATTTCAAAGCAGCACACTAGGAGAGCCAGATGTTTGCCTTCGCTAAATCATCTCTAGCATCAGCCATTCACAGAGGTGACCGCTGAACATATTTTCTGACATGCATACTCACAGTATCTGAACTGGCAGGAGACAACATGCTGGCAGGATTGCTGATCAAACTGAAGAGCTGGTCACTTCGCCACTGGTCAGCAGAGTGATTTCGACGGGAAAATAGGAAATGCAGTGAAAGAAGTGCATGGCTCACAGTCTGGGGAGAACAAAAGGGCAGGACTATGTGTCATCTTAGCAAATTTGGGTTCCTAAATCACACATGCGGAGGTAATGCGCACACACAAGGCACCTGACAGGGAGGTAAGCAGAAGAAAACAGTAAAGACCATTCACATGCTCATTTTTCTCAAACTCCACCACAAATATCGGCAAAGACATTCACAGGGGGGAACTAGCAAATGAGAAAAGAATTAAGGTATTGCAATAATTCTGCAATTACTGCAACTGACACAAAAATACAATCCCAATATTTTTTTCCTGATAATAACCTCTGCTCAGTGAACCCAAAGCATAAAGGTTGGGTTTACAATTTAAGTTTAACCATGGTTTGTTGAATATGTGCCTCGAAGGACTAGATTCATGCAACCACACAGCACCTCACCTTGGTATGAGGTCCAAACTCCTCCACCAGCTTGCGCAAGGGATTCTCGTACTCAATGATCATCTGACCCAATCGACAGAAGCTAGTATCACTGAAGTCAGACAAGCAATCCATTGTTTTATTACACAAAACATTGATGTAGCTCCAATTGTAGACTCTGGGCAATCAATTTGTTAAAACTGTCTGCTAAATACAGACCGGGTGCCACCTACCCTCCTCACATAATGCCTACGTTACTGCTAGATAAGAGAGAATAACTTCATGGGAGCTGCCTGGACATGTCTCACAATATCTGAGTCCATACACTGTGCAAATGCATAGTTTGTTTAAATACTGAATAAAACAAAATGAACAACATGCTAACCCATAAACTATGTTTCTCAAACCACAATAGATAAGTTCATAAAATGCACTAAGAAGTCCAAGTGATATAGCAGAAGGCAGTGTTTCTCAACCTTGACAACTATAAGATGTGCAGGTTTCAATTCTCAGAATTCTCCAGCCAGCAAGAGTTAGTTAAGGTATTTGATTGAGTGGAGACCAAGTTTTAAGTCCACTCTTGGGTATGGAAGCTTTCGGTGACTTTGGACTATATATATCTCTCAGTCCAACTTACCTTGCCAGGTTACTGTTGTGGAGAAAAATGGAAGAGAAAATATTGTACATATTACCTTGAGCTCCCAGAAGAGCTCCCACTTTCCACATGTAAAAAGGTAAAGGTTTCCCCTGTCCACTCATGTTCAACTCCAGGGGGTGATTCTCATCGCAGTTTCTTAGTCAAAAGAGCCACCATTGTCCAAAGACATTTTTCATGGTTATGTGGCCAGCATGACTCTATGCCGAGGTGCACAGAACCTTGTTACCTTCCCACCGAAGTGGTACCTATTAATCTACTCACATTTGCATGTTTTCCAACTACTCGGTAGTCAGGAGATGGGGCAAATAAATGAGAACTCACCCCATCGCACGGCATTTGGGTCTCAAACCCAGGCTATCAGCTTTCCAGCTAATAAGATCAGCATCTTTTACTTCTGAGACCTCATGCCCCCTCCACATGTACTTTAGCACAATAGATGAACTCAGCTTATTATATTTCTCTTGCTATTGGTTTCTATGCAATCTTGTCTCCAAAGAATGAGAGGACAGCTTTGCTGATCAAGAATCAGCCATACTGTATTGTCTATATCAAGCTTCATGCTGGAATTGCTTGGGGGTGGGATGGGTTAGCTACAGTCAAAGGGCACTCTAGTGCTGGAGAAATGGGGGTCACCTATATATTCTAAATCACAGATGGAATAAAGAAAAGCATCGCTGGCAGTTGGTGGGGGACACAAATCCTTGTGCTGAAGGAGGCAGTTTTCATCTTAATATCTTGATTGATTTTATTCATTAGTGCTTGACTGCTGTCTATCTACACCTTTACCCAGTAGGAAGCTGAAGGAATGCTCCTGACAGAAAAAGACAACATGGAAAGCAAATATTCCACCAAAATTGGCAAAAAATACAATGAACTCGCCCAACGTAATATGATCTTGGTCTAAGTAGATAGACTCCAACCTGGTTCCATGGATCATTTCATGGGTACAGTGATGCAATCCGAGCAGGACTTTACGATCATCAATACGGGAAAGAAGTACAATGACAGAAACATAAGTGACAATCAGGTCCAGATAGTTCTTGGTGAAATCATAATTCACATTCTGCAGAGGGGGAAATACATATACCATAGCTGAATTAGAGGGAAGGAAAAAGGAAAGACCGAGCTAGCACTTCCTCACACCTTTCACAGTTTCTGATTCCTGCCAACAAAACACAGACTTCCCCTTCCTCCTCCTCCTCCTCCTCCTCCATGTGCTTAGGTAATCTGAACTCACATATTTCATTAAGCCATAATTCATATTAGCTATGGTTTTCTGAACAAGCTACAATAGTCTGCTTCACTTATAATAAAGCTATGAACCAGCATCCACAGGGGCAAGGGTTGCCTGTGCATTTTGCATTAAGCCAAAGCAAAACAAACCACATTACGGCATAATTACAGCATGTAAACCTTACTAAACTCTCCACTACAGCACTCCCCCAAATCATCTGGAATGAACGAATTCTCTTTGTCTGTTGAGCAGAAACTATACTTTGTCATCCTGTATATAAATTGGCAAACCTTCAATCTAAGCTCAAAAATATCACAGTATCAGCACATACTGTATAAACGTACCATTGTGGTACAGAGTAATACTGTATGTTGTGTGGTTAAAAGTTCTAGACAGGCAGCAGGGAGATCCAGGTTTTAATCAACTGGATGACTCTGGGTCACTCGCTTACAGTCCAATCTATTACACAGGAGGGGCGCCACGGAGAAAAACAGGATAAAACACCAGGCACATCACCCTGAATTCTTGTTCCAAATTTCCATCAATTTAATAATATCCATATACATTTAACAAACAGATCAGGGTAACTGGGAGATCTCTGCATAAGGCTTCAGTGATGGGCATGGACAACAGTATAAGCCCTCTTAGTGATGTACCCAGTAACAGGTACAGGTACATCACTAACAATTCATTTAGTGACTGTTCGAAGTTACAAAGGCACTGAAAAAAATGACTTATGACCATTTTTCACACTTATGACCGTTGCAGCATCCACATTGGTCCTGTGAACAAATTTCGAACACTTGGCACCTGACACATACTTATGACGGTTGAAGTGTCTCATGGTCATGTGATTCCCCTTTGGTGACCTCCCCGCAAGCAAAGTCAATGGGGAAGCCAAATTCACTTAATAACTGGGGCAAGAAAGGTCGCAAAATGAGGCAAAACTCACTTAACAAATGTCTCACTTAGCAACAAAAATTCTGGGCTCAGCTGCAGTCGTCAGTCGAGTATTCAGCTAGCCCTCAAATCTGACTTCATTTAGAAACCAATTGAAGCTATGCTTATTTCCCTGGGTATTTATGTAATAACTACGATACTGCAGGACCAAACGTAGACTATAAGATTGCCTGCCATGGATGGCTCTTTTTTTTGTTCTTTCTTAATCATTTTTAATTTTTGCATTTATGTTTTTTTTTTAAGCATTACAGCTTTACTGTAATGATTTTAATACTTCCCACCCCCCTCTTGTCTTAATCTCCTTCAGTGGTCTGCTGAAAGGAAGAGCAATTTAGAAATAAAATATATCCGTATATTTACACAGGTTTTCCTTTTCTGTTTTGGAAGGAGAGGGCTGACTACTCAGAGTTTGGGGCAATAGCAGAACATCGGACACCTGCCGTTTCACACTTTCAGACACCCATCAAGCCCCTCCTTCCCTTCCCAGTTCTTAAAAGCACTTTCCATTTCTTTACTAAGAATGGAAAGCAGAATCCCAGCAGTCAAAACAATTATGGACCCCTCACACCCTGGACATAATCTGTTTCAACTTCTTCCCTCTGAATGCCGCCACAGGGCATTGCAAACGAAAACAACCAGAGACAAGGACAGTTTCTTCCCTCATGTCATCAACCTGCTAAACAGCTGACTTACAGGAAGTGTTCATGCGGAGGGGGGGCGGGGTGTATTTGCAACACGATGAAATGGGTTTTTGTGACATGATGTTTGTACTTTGTAACATGATGACACAATGAATGTATACATACTTTAAGACTATGAATGTATCTTATGCTCATATGCACAATTGATTATGCCTATATATACAAATGATCATGATTATGCTTATATATTCAAATGTCTATGAAATGTATCTTTGATTGCATCTTTGTTGTAATCACAGTTGTATGTAGGTATTGATTATGTTCACTGAAGACAAATTCCTTGTGTGTTCTGATGCACATGGCAAAATAAATTCTGATTCTGAATATAGCCAAACCTTGATCTGTTTTGTTTTTAACGGGTGTATTTTCTTCTGTATCTATTTTGGAGGGTAATAATTGTAAGAGAAACATTACTGATATAGATGAACCATTGATTTGACACAGTAGCATATTTCCTCTTTCATCCAGTTGCATTTCTTTGTGTGATCAAAAAACTATAGGTGAAAAAGGATAAAGCATTCTTTGGTGACAGAAAATCAATATAAAAGCTGAAACGTTGCTTGATAAAATGGAAGGCAGAGAAAGTCTTGCCTCAAAAGCAGAATAACAGCATCAACTCCATGATGGGCTCAATATGCTTTAAGAATAAAATTGACACCAAAACAATCCAAAAACACTTTAGACAATCTTAAACTTTAATATGTTTGAAGTTGGGATACACAATCCCCTTTTTTTACTTCTCTTGGAGGAAGAAAGATTTCAGAAATTAATTATGTATTTATTAAAAGGTTGAATAGCTGGTCATCTCACAAAAAGCTATTTTAACTTGGACTAATACAGTACAGGTAGTTCTTGGGTTGCTATCATAATTAAGCCCACAATTATGGTCATAAGTTGTGACAGTCGTAAAATGGGTCATTATGTAACTGGACCCAACATTTTTTTTTTTGCTGTGGTTGTTAAGCAAATGTGGCAGTCATAAGGTGAATGTGATGTCCATTAAGGTAATTCTGTGTTCATTAAATAAACACTGGTTTCTGACAAAAAATGTTGTTAATTGAGGTCACATGACCACACGGGGCTGCAAATGACCTTAAATTGCTAAGTGCTAAGTCAAGGACTGACGATAATGTGGTAGAAAAGTTGAAATCATTCTTGAATTTAATCGTGCCTTAGCTTTTTTTAAAAAAAATATTATTTATTTATTTGCTAATCAAATTTATACAGACATTCATTTTCCCCTAAAGGGGATTCTGGGCAGCACAAATCAATAAATAAAACAGCCAATATAAGGTAAACAAAAATGTAAAAGCCCCAGTAATAACAATAACATAAAAACAAAAATGCTAATCCTAAATGGAGGATAAAAATGACCCCTTTATTTTTACTATTGGGCCATCAGGACAGGTCTCCAGTTCCTTGGAAGCCCAAGTCTGGCAACATAACAATATCTTTTCTTTTTCAATTGAAAAGTTTTACAAAGAAAAGAACATTCCCCCCCTCACACCATCCTTCCTCCTCCTTCTAACCCCCCTCCCCCTGACCTCTCAGAGCAAAATACAGAATATAACATCTAACAAACATAAACTAGATTTTGCTAGTAATTCTAAAAAAACCCTCTCCCATTGTAACCTTAACTCCTCTTTTACACTACAAAATACAGATATGCATATAACCTTAACTCCTCTTTTACACTACAAAATACAGATATACAGATATAGTTTACTCATTCATAAACTATATAATATTTCTTAATCTGATATTTATTTGGTATATAATCAATCCATTTTCTCCATTCTCGTATATATCTTTCTTGAGAACAATCTTTCAAATATGCTGAAATTTTCACCATTTCCGTTAAGTTCATTACTTTTAATGTCCATTTTTCAATAATAGGTAATTGTTCGTTCTTCCAGTACTGCACAATCAAAAATCTTGCCGCTGTTATTAAATTTAAAATCAATTTATTTTCCATTACAGTACAATTGCGGAGTAAACTTTATCCTTTTCTTCAAAATATTCTGCATAATCCACCAAATTCTTATCCAGAATGCTTTGACTTTTTTGCATGTCCACCAAATATGATAATAAGTAGCATCTTCGCAATCACATCTCCAACACTTAGCTTACAGATTTGGATACATATTCGCTAATTTTTTTGGATCCAAATGCCATCTATAAAACATTTTATAAAAATTTTGTAACAATATCTTGAGAACCTGATGACAAATCAAGAGTGATGGGCCAATCTAATTTTGGTGGAAGGATATTCCATAAGGAGGGTTTCATAGAGAAAAGGTACATCCTCTGAGACCCACAAGATGTAAGTACCTAGCAATTGGTACCTGTAGTGTGTCTTCTCTGAAAAATGCAATTTTTTCTCCATCTCTGTGAAAGCCTTTGTTGAAGCTTGACTATCCTGTGTTGGCCACATATGACTTGCACATCACTCTTCTATGTTCCTGATATGTACAAAGCTTTCTGTACAGTGAATTGATTTTACTGAAGACTGCTTTATGAATATTTAATCTAAATTTATATTTTAGCACTTGTAAATTACCTTGGTGAATCTATTCAACCTCACAGGAAATACTTGAAAGGTGCTATCATTATATTTATTTTTAATTGGGTCCCTCTGTGCTCATGAACAATGGAGTTCATTTTCATATACAAAATTCAAAATTAGAAATGGGTATTTTATTTTTTTCTTCGCATATTTGTGTTTCGCATATACTCCATGTCAGCTAATACATGCTATGGTGCACTAAAAAAGAGAAAATAAAAGTGCAATTCATAAAGAAGTATGAAAATACTTTTGCAGACTACACAGCACATTCATCACCATAGACTGAAAATTAACTAACTTCTGAGTCAAAGTGTCCATGGAGACCACTGGATAGACGCCGTAATAAAAAACATAACTACACAACAGACGCTAACAAGTTCAGTGTATTCTCAACTGCATTTTTAACAAGACACAAAAGGAAAAAAGCAGTTATAATGAATTCCAATATCCCTAAAGAACAAAAATGAGTCAAGAATCAACACCTATTCAGTTATATGCCTAAGATACAGAGATAAATCTATGAGATTGGAGGTTCGTTCTCTGACACCAGAACCTCCACTCTCATCCAACCCCAGAGCTATAGAGATTGCAAAGACAAATCTGTAACTTATCCATTATTGTTATTGTTATTTTTTATTCCATCTGGTCACTTTTTTAAAAAAAGAAAAAGAAAAATGTCAGGATATTTTTTATTTATTTTTAGATATTTTTCACAGCAGGTTTTTTTTTGTGACTAGTGAGATGTGACTTTTCCTAATAATCACCATTTTGTTTGCAGGTTTCCTGAGGTATTCTGATTTTAACATAAGTGCCACCATATACTATGGAAGAACTTTTACTATTTTATATTATCCTTCCATGCTCTTACCAAGGATACCAAAGGTCTTTGAATATCTTTGCCTTTGAACCAACTTCCTAGTATGCAACTTTTCAGACTGTTCAGAGACACAGTCACCACAACTATACGCAGAAAACATATATCTTCTGACAATTGTTGTTCCATCAATGAATGGCCTTTAGTTCACAAACTAAGTGTCTTCATAAACTATAAGATTCTGAAGGATGCTTATAATGGGCATATTGATATAACTGTTTCAAGTGGAATTCATGGACAGATAGTTGGCATTCACATTTTAAAGGAAGAATTATATTTCTATGTACCTCTGTCTACACGTCTTACTAGTTGAAAATTCTTTGTCAATGGTAAGATATGTGTTCCTCTTTAGTCTCTTTATTCCTATATAAGAATGCTTTGGACCAGTTTCTGGTGCTCTTGACTCTGCAGTAGGAAACAATCAGCTACTACCTTTCATAAAATCATTATTGAATCATCTTCAGTTAGGTGAATTTTTTCCACCACAATAGGCAGTCCTTGACTTACAACAGTTCATTAGGTGACCATTCAAGGTTACACGACACTGAAAAATGTGATTTATGACTGTTTTGCACACTAATGACTTGTGCAGCATCCCCATGATCATGTGATCAAAATTCAGATGCTTGGCAATTGATTCATATTTATGACCTTCCTGAGTCCCAAGATGTGATCATCTTTTGCGACCTTCTCACAAGCAAAATCAATGAGGAATCCAGATTCACTGAACAACAGTGTGACTTAACTTATCAACTTGCAGTGATTCACTTAACAATTGGGGCAAGAAGAGCTGCAAAATGGTGCAAAACCCACTTAAAATTTTCGCAGCTCACTAGAAAAATTTTGGGTTTAATTGTAATCATACATTGAGGGCTTCCTATACCCATGTTCTAAGTAGCATTCCAAAATATATGCCATTACTTTACAAGCTTCTTGTGCACAGTGAGAACGTGTCAATTTGCACCTTTGAGCAAAGAATGATGAGTCCTTGCAAGTTTCATGCATTATTTTCATAATGGGGTTTGTACTGGTAGAATACTCTTATGCTCCTAGTACCCTGTTTCCTCGAAAGTAAGACATCCTCTGAAAATAAGACTTACTTACAGTTTTGCCTCTCACTGAAATATAAGACATCCCCCAAAAATAAGACCTCCCTGATAATAAGGCCTTGGACTTCTGGTTCTGGGCAGCCTCGGTGGAAAAATAAGACATCCCCTGAAAATAAGTCCTAGCACATCTTTGGGTGCAAAAATTAATATAAGACAGTGTCTTATTTTTGAGGAAACATGATATATTTGTGGTATATATTACATTATACATTTTTGATACCACTAGTCACCCGTAATTCAGCAGAATTTCCATGCCTCCTTAACTGCAATGAGAGATATATTCATTCTCAGTTGTACACAAATTCACATGGCTGCATCTTTTGCATTGGTGGGCATGTGACCACAAAATTTGAACAAATTTAAAGTAATAACAAACTAAAGGTTTCTATATACCGACAATACAGTTATGTAAGTAGATATATAGCTGTTGCATTTTCATATATGAAATCTATAATTGAAAGATGACAAATGTTTTGCTGGTGATTCTGGATGATGAAACTTTCTCATATGAATCAATGAGGTAAAAAGGACGTGCACTTTTTTCTATTTGGGAGCAAGATTTACTTAATGAAACATTGCTCATATTTTCATATTGTGCTACTACAGCAATACATTAAAGGGACAGCTTTTCCCTATAATTCGATGATTGGTAATTTTCAAGAAACAGGTAAACGTCTAAATTTGTTATAATGATATCAGAACTTCTTTGCTTGGGTTAATTGCGGAATTTATTATTTTTATTTCTTTCTGTTTATTTTGGCTCTCACCTGCCTTACCATCTATCGTTTATCAGAAAATTGATGTGGTTTGCTAGACAATTCCTGCATCCTTGGTATCTTTTGGTAGAGTACAATACATTCTATAAAACTGAAAATCATTAGGTGGCTGCAACACATGTCTAATGTTATATAGCGGAGCAGCTATTCTATGCTGGTTTTCAAGAAAAGTAGCAGGTGGCAACCATATGGAGTATCAATTGAAGTAAATGAAATCATGCTATAAAATTTCATATATATTTTCTTGCACAAGATATCTAACAGTTCATGCTATCACATCTTGGCTGCAGAAGCATGAGACTTTATAACACAGAGGATTAACAGACTACAACATAATCATGTGCGCTATCCTAATTTATTTGTTTGTTTATTGCACTCTTAGACTGCATAATCGCTTCCATTCTCTGGACACGATAGTATGTACAGATCTGTGTCTATACATTACATTCATAATAAATACAATGGTGGCAATAACAGCACCAACTTTATTTAAATTGGAACATTTCTTAAAAAGGGGGAACTTATGGTAAAAACTTTCTAAATTTACCCTGGTTCATGGAGGACTTTATTAGTTTAGGTAGCCCTGTTCAAATAAGTACTGTATATTCTCAAATAAGAGAATATATTTACCATCTAACAGATTAACGTCATCTCATTAACGTCATCTCATTCAGAGAATGTATCTATAAGATATTTACAGAATTGAACTTTTTTTTTGAAACTTTAGTATAGCGTAATATTGAAATGGGACTATATTGATTTATGAATAAATAGAAAAGTATCATATAACTGAAAAGTCATAGGATGCTTATTATGTATTAAAAAAAACTTTAATTGCAAAATTGATGTTCAGGCAGCTACCTTTCAGGGAAAACATTATATGGGCCACTGATTATCATCATTTACAGATCTTTGTCTACAGGTTATGAATTTTCCTAGTTTATTTTCATAATCCAATAGAAAAATGCTGATCTCTGAATTAAGCCATATCCTTAGTCCAATTTTAGAATCACCGATTCTTCTTTATTCTTGGATGTCTATATTCTCTTCAGGGAGTTTATGTTGCAATCACTCTTCTTCAGACATAATTTCATTTTTCCTTTCCCTCATCTCTTTCTTTTTATTTTTCTTTTATTTATCATTGAAACCCATCCACATTTATTGTAGAAATGAATTATATATTAATTATGTGCAGGGGGGGGATACTGCCTGTTTGTTTTTGCTCAACTGGTCCTTATTTTCATTAAGGAATGCCAATAAAGAAGAATGAAAAATAAATAAAGAGGAGAAACTGAATGGTGGCACTACAAACCATGTTTCACAAAATGTCCATGAGAATAAACTAAAGGTAAAGAAAAAGAGATTAGAATGATTACAGACCTCCGTGCTTGCCGTCGGGTGTTAAAGACCCACCTATTTACCCTGGCCGGGTTGGCCTAATTCGCACTTCTCCCCTCGACCAAATGTTATAAATTTTAAATTATATTTCGATTTTAAATTGGTTTTATATTTGAGTCAAAAACAGCCACTGATCTAATTGTTTTATATGTTTTTAAAGTGTTGTGTTTTGTTGTACTTGTCTTGAAAATGTTTTTATTTGGCTGTACACCGTCCTGAGTCCCTTCGGGGAGAAGGGCAGTATAAAAATCTAATAAAATCTAAATCTAAATCTAAATCTAATATCCAAAATGGCTAAGGTCAGATGATTTGGAGAACTTCCTCTTCCTTTATAAATCTGCCCTGAAAATTAAACTCTGCTTGCAGATATTTTGGTTTCTGACTAAGTAACATCTTCAGTGCTAGAAAGAAGGTGGATTTGCTCTTTGCTTATATATAGTAGCTTTACTTGCCAGTGTTGTTATTGGAAGTATTTTCTTTTCTTTGATACTTCCTTGATTGGGCTGTTTATTGCTTGATTGGTACTCATTTATTGGGCTATATTGCTCAGTTATCTGGTACTCAAGGTTGAACTTTCTCTTGGTTTATTCATAGGTGATGGAATGCACTTTCTTTGTTTGATCCTGCCTTGGCTAGATAGAAGACCTGTAAAGAGACACTTTAAGTTAATGGATTTTTCCCATGTTTCTAGTCAGTCTTGATAGTCATTTGAGTAGAAAAGCACTGAGAATCAAATAAGGATCTATACCAGGGTTTCCAAACCTTGACAACTTTAAGGCGGGTGGACCTTAACTCCCAGATTTCCCCAATCAGTCATTCTGGGGATTACTACATTTCTTTTTTCCCCCTCCAAGATTTTTTTTATTTTGAACCAACAAATAAATAAATACATAAACACACAAACATACAGTGATAGTCAAGGGAGAAAACCTCATTACTTAACAGATAGACAGGTGTTTAAGAGACCTGAAGATATGAGCAAATATAAAAACAAAATCCATAAAAGATATTTTTACACCTCTATCAGCAATAGCTATTCAAAAAAGGAGAAGGAGTTTTAACACAAATTATATTTTTAGCAAAAATGATTTCCACCTTGTTCAGAGTGTATGTTCAGAAAGGTGTGATGAAATTCAGTGTCCAAATTTCTCTCAAATCCTCTAGATTATATCTCTTTATTCCATCCTCTTTACTTTCTTTCTTTTCCCTTCATTCATCTTCCATTCATCCTTCCTCTTGTCTCTGGCTTCCTTGCTATACTTTAACTTTAAGCCTTTCCCTAACACTAACTCTAAACTCTATTCCTAATCCTAAACACCCTAACCTTATCCCTAAGTCTAACCCTACTCTTAGCCCTATGACTTTCCCTATCTCTACCCTTAAACCTAATTCTATAAACTAAATTTAAACCTAACCCTTCAGCCCACTTCCCCTAACACTAACCCTAAACTCTATTCCTAATCCTAAACACCCTAGCCTTATCCCTAACTCTATCCCTACTCTTACCTTAAACCTAATTCTATAAACTAAACATAAGCCTAATCCTTACTTCCCTGTCTGTATCTCTTCAGCCAGATTTCTTCAATCCTTATCTCCTACTACATTTCTTCAGGTGCAATAAATATCTGTTACATTATTAGCAAAAAATGCACTAAAGAGCTCTTCAAAGTGGGCTTGAATCTATGTAGTGCAATATGCAAATTTATAACAAAATCATATTTTCTCTGCCTCTCTTGACAGAATAGAAACTCACAAGATACCATGTAATATAATTATTGTCCCAGCACTGTGAAATGTGGGTTTAATGAAATAATGTTAAGATATGTGCTTTGTGCTTTGGAAATTCTTAGGTGTCTTCTTACTGATATTGGTTGGTTGGGTAGATTTTATGCCATTCAAAGCAATAAAGCTTGCTGTCTAGGAAAAGTGGGGGTTTGGAGGGAGGGGGAACAGGGAGAATGACTGCAGTTTTCTCCTTTATTACTTCTCCCATTCTTCCTGTGCTGCCATTGAATGATTAATTCCACAAGATTTGTGTTTAGCAAATAAAACAGGAAAAACAAAAACAAGTAAAAGAGGGGAGGTTGGGGAAAGGCCATGGCCAAAACAAATGCAGCAAACTCAGGCCTATTTTTTAAATCTAAAAATCTAAGAGTTATCTCACTCTGTGAATGCCTCGAGAGAGAAAACAGATCTGCTGTTTAGACTAGGTACAAATATTGCTTTCAAAGAGAGCTGCAGTCAAGGCACAGCAACTAAAAAGTTCACAAGGCATACCAAATGTCCTATAATATGCACATTGTCCAAGCAGTTCACTTTTCCATCTTTCCTCAAACCTACTGCAGTTGTAGGAGAAGAAGTGGCAGAATCTGGAGATGGAGTTAAGATGGAGTGGTTACATAATTTCTATGTAACCACAAACAGACTAAATCCAACTCACCTTGAATTCCATTGACTCTTATCTAACTTCAAGCAAGTGCTTCCATTAGTTAAGAAGATTTAGCAATGAAGGCGATATGCACCTGGTTGTTCACATCTGACCGCATGGTCTGATGATATTAAATAAGATTAATCATACCACTTTGTAACTTTTAACTCCAAACATTATTATTTTGTTAACTTTGTCTATTTGCATGTATGGGTTCCCCCCCCCCTAATTTTTCAAATCACTTTGGTGTAATGTGTATATATCTATGAATTAGAATTAGAATTAGAATTAGAATTAGAATTAGAATTAGAATTAGAATTAGAATTAGAATTAGAATTAGAA
>JANHFO010001175.1:28607-44090 GCA_032468095.1 Pareas carinatus | reverse complement strand
CTAATAAAACACTAAACCAAAAGCAAATCATTTTATGAATGTGTTGTTTGAATCAACATAGTCTGAGCAGGGATTCCTAAAAAAAAAAAGTGTGTATATCTGCATAAACACTATGTGCAACAGATTAACCAATGATTTACAGTATTGACCCAACTATTTTGGTTTGTGCTACGATCAATGCAATGAACCATAAACTAATAAGCAGATTTGCATTCTCAAAGCGCACCAAATCACGGTCAGTGTAATGTATTGGGAGAACAATTTAAATCATGAAAAGGATATTCTTCCTGGCCTAGAAGAAGGGTTTGGGTAGATTACAGGAAGAAATGCAAGTCTGAAGCTGGAGAAAATTAGAGTAAAGCTAAGCTACAGATTGACAAGGGGGGGCGGAAAATCAAACTATTTTCTTCTAGAGCATCACCTATAAACCACTCAATTAAAAATAAGAAGTGCTCACGGGCCTATATCAAGACTTCCCTACACTTGCTATATAAGGAGTTATTCATTTCTTGATCTTTCTTTCAACTAGTGTTACTGAGTAGTAGATGCAAGCTCCACTATTTTAGCTCTTATCTACTCTCTAGCCCACCAGTTTCCTTAAGCCAAGTTTAACAGATCTTCTCTATAACTACTTGAGCCTCCCACCTTTGCCATAAGCCAGAAGAACCAAATAGAGAAAAGTTCTAATCAGATAGAAACACCCACACCGTAGACCCCAGATACTGCTACTGTATTCTTTCTTTAGGATCAGGTGAAAATTGCTTTGTCAGAAGAGCAGAACGATGTCTCCTGGGGCACATAGGCTACCTACCTTTTTGATGTTATATATGCGGATGAGCACCCCTTTGCCCCTGTCATTAAGGATTGTCAGCTTCTCAGCAAATTTGTGCTCGTACACGGAGGACAGGGACATCTTCCCCCAGAATCAGCAGTGCCCCTTGGGGCTTCAGGCTCGGTGAGGGGACTGGTTCGAAAAAAGCAGCAGCAGCAGCAGCAGCCACACCCAGCCACAACTTGCTCTTTCGGCATTCAGCTTATCATGCAAACTTCACAGCAACACTTCCTCTTCTGGCAGTGGAGAATGCAGCTTCCCCCTAAGAGGCTAGGACTTCCTGTAACCAGGCCGCTCAATGAGCAGAGCAGTTCTGGGGCAAAGCCACATGGCTAACCTTTCCTGCAGTTAAACAGTTTCTTTCACTTCTGCCTAGCTCATTACTGCTATGTCCCTGCAATATGACATAATGAACCACAGTCTAGTCGGTTGCAGTTTAGCCTTGGGAACTCGTCCCCTGTACAAGAGGTATCCTGTGAACACCCATCCCCCACATCCATGGGTTAAATGAATAAACACTTATTTAGATAACCAGGACTATGTCATGGGAATGCAATCGTTAGGTCCATATCTAGATGAACTTTTTCGGGTCTTCAAGTTCACGTTGACAATTAGCAACTCCTTGAACCCAGTCACTAAAATTTTCTTGGCAAGGTTTTTTAGAACTGGTTTGCTAATGCCTCCTGTCTAGGGCTGAAAGTGAGTGGCTGGCCTAAGCTCACCCAGCTGGCTTTGTGCCTAAGGTGGAACTAGAACCTATGGTGCCTTAACACCACTATAGTATATATAAGTCCTTCACTTATAACCACAACGGGCCCAAATTTTATGTTGCTAAGAGATATTTGTTAAATGAGTCTTGTCCCATTTACCACAGTTGTTAAGTAAATCATGGCATTTGTTAAATTGCTAACACGATTGTTCGTTGAATCTGTCTTCCCCATTGACTTTTCTTGTCGCAAAAAAGGTGTTCACATGACCCTGCAACCGTCATAAATATGAGTCAGTTACCAAGTGTCTGAATTTTGATTATGTGACCATGGAAATGCTGCAAAGGTTGTAAGTGTGAAAGTGAAAAACAAGCATAAGTCACTTTTTCAGTGCCGTTTTAACTTTGAACAGTCACTAAATGAAATGTTGTAAGTCAAGGACTTACCTGTACAGCAAACTGGTTCTCTAATAACTAAACACCTATTACTAAACTGTACAAGAGAGCCAAGCTTACCAAGAAAACTGAGTAGTTCAGGTAACCCAACAGTCATCAATGTTGTCTTGAGTCTTGAAGGCACAACCAAACCAAACCAAACCAACTTGTATTAACAGGACGTAAGAGTCATAAAAGAATGTGCAAGCTTTCAAATTCACCAGAACTCTTCATCAAATAAAGAATTACAAAAGAAAGATAATGGGGGGGGGAGAGAAGCAGAGAGGCTCCCCCATTTCTAGCCTGCGGCTTTTTCTGTTCAAGGTAAGATGGAAACTGCAAACTAGCAACCCAGATTGCTATACTGTTGTTGCTTTTTCCCCTGACCTGAACAAGAGAATTGCCAAAAGGTTACTGGCCCTAACAGGGTTTTCCTGGTTCCTTTTGATTTCTACAAGAGGTTTCAAGGAAAGAGCACGAGAGTCCTCAGCAAGGTTATGCCAATTGCACTAATGAACAAGCAGATGAGTTCATGGCTCTGACAACATTACTCTGAACAGATGTACTCTCTTACTATCTCTGCCCCTGCTTTACCCAGAACCAGTAATCAGCCATACAAATGGAAAGAGTTGAGGTGGAATGTCTGCCAATCTTAGCTTGGAAGTTATCCTTGCTGTACACGTCAAACAAGGTATCCAACTTTTCTTCAAAGGGATCATTTTCCCCAACTATGAGTCTCTTCCTAATGCATTTTTTTTAAAAAAAAACCTGTTCCCAGCAGCCAGAGTTTTGGATCTCTTAGCTTGACTACAGTACTAACTCTGAGCAAACCTTGAGTCAAAATGAAGATGAAATTTAGAGGGGGAAAGCAAATCATGCAACAAACTAGTGGTTGTGTTTGCAGAACAGCCCAATCCATGATTAATTGATCCATAGTTTACTTAATTAAATTGCCTGGGTCTGTTGAACCCTGAACTCATTAACTAGGCCACTGAGCCACAAATTAGTCAGCCACATTGTTAGGTATTTAGCATTTAGTGAGAAAGGAACTAATCAAAACCATTAACAAGTAAGTTAACTGCAATTGTTTTGCACTGCTATTATTCTGTAGTTAAGTTGTAAAACTTCTTTATATTAATATGATTTTTGAAGTATCTTTAATACTTTTTAAAGACGGGTAAGGGTGGATGCAATTTTAGTCCCCCATCCTCTATAATACAATGGTTTCCTTGGACACAATGATGTCAGAAAGTTCTTTCAGAAAGTTTCCCACCATTGGTTCACTCTACAATTCAGCTGCTAGGAGAAACCTGTGCTCACTTGAATTTAGCAACTGCTTAAGTGTAACCCTTTGCTTGCTAAAAGGCATTTTGAGCAAATGAGCAGAGAGCAAGGCAGGTGTTTCCATTAATGGCCAGCTCTTTTATAAAATAGGCCTGCCCTTGGAGATCACTCAGAAGGTTCAGCTGATGCAGCATTGGGCCAGGCAGGTTGTAGAAGTTGGTTATTTGGCTTGTGGAAGCTGTATTGGGTTACTTGGGGGGTGGGCAGCAAACCACCTTCCAGTTGTTGTTGTTGTTACCTGTTCAGTTTGGTCTGGCAGGACAGGCATGCTGTGGGTCCTGCCAGCCAAGGAATTTTGGCTGGTGGTGGGAACCAAGCAATGTGCTTTTTTTCTACCCTGTCTCAATGAGATTAACACTGCTGGCTTTTGGAAACCTTGAAGATGTGATTATGTGCCTGGGCCTGAGATGCGAAGTGGGTGAAGGGCTCTATTTCCTAGCTATGTTGATAACCAAGAGATTGTAATATCTCTTGGTTGCTATTTGTATTTAATTTCTTTTTGTAGAGTGCTTTCATTGTTTTGACTGCTGAACTGAGATGGGCGGGTATACAAACTGAATAAATAAGATGCAATATAAAATGCCCTCTATTACCCACGTGAAAACCTAAGCTTTTTGTTTTTTTTAAATTCAGCTTTCAGTCTGTTGAGGAATAAGCTGGAAAGCAGGAACCCACGGTAAGCCTTTTACTTTGTTTTGTTGTTGTTACTGCTTTAATTATACAGTAAAGTTTGTGACTGCCTTCATATATTGTACTAAGCCACTTTGTCGAATCAAACAGAACTGTATTTTTATAACACAATAAAATAAACACACCCACTACATATTATGGAAAAATACATCTAGCTTGAGTTGGATCTCTGAAGGAACCTAACGGCTGTGTTCACACAACATGCTCAAAAAAAAATTCAAACTAATGTGTTTTGTAAGCCAGGATGTAGAACTCAGTGTATTGACTCATTCTGCTAATATAAAATTCGTTTAACTTTAATAGTTGAATTAAAACATTGTTACATTCATGTTTCAAACTGAGGTATCAATTAAGGTTTATAAATCTCACCCTATACTTTCCCAGAACACACTAAACCAAACAATTACATTTGATTTATAGAAGAATACATGAAATATATAGTTGGCTAGATATATATTGTAAACCCACAGCAAGGGTTAATTTAATTAACCCAAAAGTTCCAGATTAGCTAGTTTGTGTAAAGATAGTCAAGAAAATTGCCTCATAACTTTTTTCTTCTAAAAAGTAGTTAAATGGGGAATTTTCTAATTCACTCTGACTTGAATAGGTTTGGGGAACAAATAAAAAATATGAGGCTTAGAATGCTGATTTGTATGTCAAATCAATATCAAGCATGTTTTAGTTTTCTATGTGAGCAAAGCCACTGTACTTTATAAAACATACTTTGATTTCTGTTTCAGTGAACCAATTAAACCAATCCCAAACATTTTGACCACTGAACAGCCTAACACAATATGTGTATAGTCTGAAAAATATATGATCAAACAAATTGCATGGCTTAGCATGATATATAAATCCAGTTTATTATGGTTTATTCAACAAACTATTTAAAATCTATGTCAGTGCAATTTGTAAACCATTTTAATAGGCTTAGATATTACTAGACAACCTATGCCTTGATGGGTCATCATTTCATTACAAGAATCTGCAATGTCTTCAATGACAGATGATCTAACATACTGCTTTTACTGGAAAAGTTGGGATACAGAGCTGCATCTGTCTCAAAAATAGCCTATGCTCAACACAGTCAAATTATCAGCACAGGAAATGTTTTATGACATTTTGTAGTATGTCATAAACTGTTTATGATCATTTTTATATTACAAAATATCTGATAAACTTTGCCAAATTTCAATCCTATGAGAGTTGTGGGTCCCAGATTTTGAAAACAGTCAATTTGAGGTACCTTGGTTCAAAGATTGTTGCCCTAGGATGCACAGTTGAAGGTTGTGGTAACAAGAGTTTTAGCAGTGTACTAGCTACTTATGCCCCATTGGATCGTTTCAGAGAGATTTTCATACCTAAACAGAGAAACAGAATGACCACAGATGGTCAAAAAAAGCAGTGGAAGGTGGAGCAACGTCTGACTTTCTGCCACACCTACCCATTGACCTTATGGGAAACTGGCAGGGAGTGTTGGAAATCCTTCCAGTTCCTCCCTTCTTTTCTCTCCTCCTCCCTGTCATTATCTTTTTTCCCCTTCCTCCATCTCCCCCGCCATATAATTCCTGCCAGCTTCCTAATTTAACTTTGCTTGTGGGAAGCTTGCAGGGAGAAAGTCAGTAGGGAAGGCAGCAATAAGCTGCATGCCCAAGGCCAGTGGCTGCTGCCAAGTGGAAGAGAGAGGGGGGATGGATGTCTAGCGGTGTGGGTCAAATATGGTATATAGGGGTTCAGGAGAAGTGCTGTTTGGATCAGGACGAGTGCAAAGGTGTGCCCAAGAGATGCTATCCAGGTGAGTGATAAGGGTCAGGAAGGGTGCATGGAGATGTGCAAAAGGTGCTGTCTAGGTTGGGTTGGGTTGGGTATGGGCACAGTGCCAGTTATGAGGTATCTGAGAGGTGCTGTACAGGCCACAGAGGGCGCATAGGTCAAAGGAGTTGCAGATCAGGAAGGGTGCATAGGGTCAGAGGGGAGGCATGCAGTGGGGCAATGCAGGTCAGGGAAGGTGCATGGGGTGCACAAGAGAAGCTGCAAGGTCCAGGGAAGTGGGTAGCATGGGCCCAGGAATGTTATACAAAGCCCTTCCCCCTCCCCTCCCTTCCCTTCCCAGCAGGTAGACAAGTGGTTACTATGGAGTGGGGGAGGTAGTGAGAAATTGAATGTCTGAAAAATGTCACTGAATGTTCAAAATGAGGATCATGTAGCTGCAGCAACATCTTGGCAGCACTGAAGCATCCACAACTTTCCTAAATTTTACTCCCTCAGGAGTCATATGCCTCTATGTTTATTCAGAAGTCATTCAAATTTCAGAAGAGCTTGTAGCCTGCAGAACACTGAAAGCTTTCTAAATGCTGTTTACTAACTCTTTCAGCAAGCTAACACATTAGTCATATTCAGTGAATAAATCTCCAAGGAGGTTTTTTTTTGTGTGTGTGAGATATATCAGTTCTGAAGGCATGGAATAGGTATTTCATGGCTTCTATTATTTGAAGCTTGTCATAGAACAGGAACCTTATTCAGAAAAATGGCCATCAAATGCCATTTTAGCAAACTCTTCCATAACCTTCGACTCTTATTCAAGATATCTAGCCTTTTACATGTACATTTGAACAGGTTTAAGGATCTTACTAAGTTACGGTTTGTTTAATTATGGTCAGATGGAAATTTGAATGGTTAATATAGCATGTTAAACCAAAGTCAACAAAATCACATTATGGTTCTACTATTTATATTTCATTTTTTTCCTCTTAGAAACGTAAGAAATAACAGTTTTTCTCTGGCTATTTAACTAAAGTTTGAAAGATATAGGACTGGATTCGTATCTCATGATGTCATGTTTTGATTGGTTCATGGCTTAACGTATTGTACACATCCAATCAATTGTGGTTTATTAAAGAAACAACACTTAAGCAATGATTTATTGCAAAAGTATGAAGCCAGTCTTTGCATACAGAAAGTTAAACAATGGTCAGAATGTGCAAGGAGAGTATATGTAGGTTATTCTGTATTAATATTCTCTCAACTGATTGGGAAGTAGAATTTTTAGACCAGAAATTCACGCATTCTCTAAAGGTGCAGACTGAAATATATGATACAATAAAATGAAACATAAAATGAATATAAGGTGTGGAAATAAAACCTGAATGTATTAAATCCAGGAGTTCATCTCTCACTTTTTTTTTTATAAGGTAAGTTATAGCTGCTGAACAACATGGGTTCACGATTTCTAAAATGTCTAAATTTCTAGAATCTAAGAAATAATCTTCAGTCTTAGAATGGATGGACATAATATTGGACATAATATTAGCATCAAAAGGGTCTCTGCTTTTATCTGTTATGCTTTCTACTGAGCATATGCATCCATGTACCTTGATATTTAGTAGTACTTTTTCTATTCAATAACTTATTTTTAAACGTCTTTAGGAGTACAATCACGCAGCAGCCTTGTCATGGATCCCGAGAGGCTGGTTCAGTGTCCCTATGACAAAAGCCACCAGATCAGAGCCAGCCGCTTCCCTTATCACTTGGTGAAGTGTAAGGAGGTAAGGAGAAAATGAAACGTGGCATAAACAATGCATGTGACATTTGGAGGCAAGCTAGACAAAACAAAGAGAGAGAGATTCAAAACATTTTAATTACAGAAAGTTTCAACTCTGAAACCAGATGCCCTGTCCCCAGTCTGAAGTGTTCTCATGTTTCTTAAAGTAGTCAATGTCAAAGCAAAACTCATTCCAAGTGAATTCTTGGAACGAAAACACAAAGCAAGACCTACAATGAAAACATAAAGCAGACCTTTTCCAATTCATAACACTTCGTGAAAACTCAGAACCGCCTACAACAGCAAATTTGTCAGATTCCAAAGCCCAGGATGTTATTCAGTAAATTGTGGATGAAAAATATATGAACAAAACAATGCAAAACTTATATTGGTGGTGGTGTTTTGTGATCTTGGCATAGCTATCCCATACAGCTTGCTTGGGATCAGTCGGTTATTGAACTTGACTCGATTTAAACCCCTTTCCTAAACTATGATATTTTTTAACTTGAATTTTACTGCTGCCAAGATCTATTTTCATGTTCCACATGCCCTTGCTCCCTAGGAAATTTTGTTAAGTGTCAAAAGATTTCTAAATCCCTTAATTTTCCACTCCTGAGATCTTAGTGGCACTGTGAGGGCCCCTCCAGGTTTTAAAAAAACGGATTGATGATTCCTTTGCTGATGCATCTTTTATATTTTAACTATATCTTTCCTGCTGTCTCGTATGGCAGGATTCTGGAGACAGCCATAATTTTTACATTATAATAACTTCTTGAGTTTCTTTTTTTTCTTTTGGCCTAGAACAATGAGAAGATTGCTAAAAAACTAGCAACTTGCCCCTATAATGCCCGCCACAGAATTCCGAAGGAAGAGCTCAATTCCCATGTTGAAACTTGTGAGAATAAAATTGCTCTGGATATGTCCAGTGGTAAGAGTTTTGATTCTTTTGTCTGCTTTAAATGATTGCTATGACTCTTGGATTGTGTAATAGGTTATGCTCAATGCTCCAACTCCCATGCTGACTGCCTGACTTGGATGTGTCTGAAATTAACTTTTTCACAAGGCAGAAACTGTTCTTCACTTCCCCTTTTTTCTCAGCAAATAATAAAATGTTTATGTATTTAAGAAGTTATTTCACCCAAGACAATGGAGAGCTTCCATTACTTTTCATATTTTATGCCAAAGGTGAGCTCTTCCTCACAAAATGACCTCTTTTATTTTTATTCATTTAACTTGAGAGAGGAGCTACCAAAGTCTTCTGGCAGTTTAAAATGAAACATACGCTTAAAATCAACATTAAAAACATTAAGTGACACTTAAAGCGAGTAAAGCAAATCTAAAAATTTTAAAGTTAACAATTGTAGTCTATAGTTAAAAGCCTATCCGTTGGATCTGAGGGGCTTGGGTCCGATTGCGCAAGGAAGAAGCAGGAGAAAACTCAATGAATCCAAATAGCGTTTATTTGAACGAGTAACAATGTAGCCAGCGAGGGCTGGAAAAATACACAGACTTTTATAATACAGTTTGGGCTGGTGCAACAGCCAATCAATGGGTCTCTCTTCCTAGTCTCCCAAATGTCTGAGTAGCTGGGAGGGGGAAAACAGCTCCCAACATCTGCTGACCATTGATTGACAGCCAATTAGGGTCAGACACCCTGGAGCCTCTTGCTTTTCCAAGAGGCTCCCATGGATTGCAAGGAGCCTTGCTTCTCCAGCAGAGCCCTTGGATCCAGCACTATTCATAATTATGTATTTAAAGAGTTTGTTTAAAAGCTAATGAAGATACTGGTAATCAGATCTGATCTGTTATCAGAGTCAAGGACCCTACCCTTTGCTCTGCCTTACAGCAGAGTTGCACTGAATTTCAGTATCTCATTATGTGAATTTTCAAACGTGCGCTCTAACGTCTTAAAGAGATACCCCCAGCTCTGGAACTAAGCATCTCTGTTCATAACTGTTCAAAATCACTGTTCAATATCAATATCACTGTTCATTACTGTTTCTGAACATTTTGCTTCCAGGGGCTACCAACCTAAACATGGGAATTAGAGAGGTAACTGGTGCGCAGTGCCCACCTTTGCAGGAAGACTGGGAGGCTGGTGAGTTTTTATTTCCAGAATACTGCATCATAGCTACCCCATTTTCCCAAAAATAAGACCTACCCCAAAAATAAGCCCTAGCATGTTCTTAAATACAAGGCCTACTCTGTAAAATAAGCCCTATTTAAGATGGTCGCCCAGACGACCGCATTTACCAGAAGTACGTCCATTGCAACTGGAGACGGAGCAGCAAAAATAAGCCCTACCTCGAAAATAAGTCCTAGTGCGTATTTTGGAGCAAAAATTAATATAAGACCCAGTCTTATTTCTGAGGAAACACGGTAAATACAAATTTTCCAAATTTAAACACATTATAATTGAACTGAACGCAATTGTCTTTTTTTATAGCAAAGCAGTAACCCCTTCTCAGAAACCCCAGCTTGAAACCTGTAAGGAAGCAGATTTCTGCCTCAAAATTATTGTGTGTTCCTGCTGATTTAAACCAAGAGGTCTTATTACCACTTTTGAATTGTGACCATTGAGACAAATTTTAGATTTAGATACTATGAAGATAGAAGGCGACCTTTTGGGATGCTCTATGACAGTGATGGCGAACCAATGGCACGGGTGCCACAGCAGGCACGCAGAGCTCTCTCTGTTGGCACATGACACAAGTTGTCTCAGCATCGCCCCGGTACTCAGCATGCTCAGAAGACAGTAGTGGTGCAGGGTAAATCACTGCTCTATGAAGTTTAGTGTTATCCTTAACGGACTTAACGGAGAAAATCTTTTAAAACAGTATGCAAAATCTGCTGCCCTAGATAATGAGAAGAACAGAAAGGTCACTCATAATTGATATAAGAACAATGGTTTTAAAAAGGATTTAAGTAGACCTGAGGTTTAGTGAAACTGATCAAACAACTCCACTCCCATCTTTCTCCTGCCTGGAACTTGATTCAAGCAGAGGTACTTGAATTGTATTATACTTGATTTTCCCCCCTCCTTTTATTTTTGCTTAAGCTATCCTTGCTTCTTCGATTCTGAACCAATGGGTAGAATCTGAATAATATTGTTGTCTTTGTATCTAGAATGCCTTTTATTCTTTGGAAAAATATACTAATTCTGCTTAACAGTGCTATTAAGCAGAATTCCTCCATGAGAGTATATAGTACATGTCTTATATCAACTTGAGCACATCTTGGAAAAACAGAAAAACAGCTTCCCAGCTATGTAATTATTCAAACAGCACCTATGCTTGTTTACTACTGTTTTGATTTTTTTTAAAGATGCTGATGAATCTCCTGCTCCTCCTTTTGTTTTTGGGAAGAGGTGAGTCAACAAAATAACTGTTTTGTCTGTATTTCACATGTTAGTTGCAGCATCAAAATGGTTTAACAAATGACACATAATCCAAAGGTGTCAATAGGGGACAATCAACTTTATGTCAAAGGAGTATATGTTTTAAGGTGTAGAAGAGCTATATAATAAGGGACGGGGAGTGAATACGCATAGTACAGAACAACAATAGGTGCAAATTGCATACTAAAAATGCTTTTGCTTAGATTACATATATGTAGCTTCTGAGTTGTCTACAAACACAACTGCACATAGAATGATGCACTGTAGTGGAAGCATAGTGAACAAGGCAAGAGTTAGTATCGGCAGGCATCAGTCTTTTTTTTGGATAGCTGTTTTGAAGAATTGGTCTACAACAAAGTTATCAAATGTATCTAAATGTTATCAAACATATCTGTGACGTATCAAATATATCTTCTCGCAATCTCTTCATAGAATAGAGTATCAGTTGCCTTAGAGTCAATTTGTTTTGGAAGAAGGAATTACATATCCAATCTTCCTGACAAACTAAAGCATGAAAACCAGCATTGTATCCTTCCAGCTCTGTTTGCATGAATGAAAGCTGCTATAGTGTTATTTGGAGAACAATTTAAGTCCATCTGATTCTTTTTAAGATTAGAAAAAGAATATTTATGGGAATATTAAAAGAGGCTAATATAAGACATTATAGAATTACTAATTGCTCATATTTTTCTTCCTGACAGCTATTCTGAACAAAAAAAGTAGAATCTACAACTACAAAGGTAATGTATTATAGAATTAAATAATCTGTTATAGAATTTCTAATTTTTAGCTGGAGATGTACCAGCCAATCCAGTGTGATTTATAAAACATGGTTTCCTTGAGACAGACTAAGTTGTAGATTGTTTAAGGCTACATATCCACAGATGCAAAGAAGTTTCATTGCTAATGAGAGTAATTGCAAAAGCTATTTTTCTGGGGAGATGACACTTTAAAAATATTGTTTGGCCATTACAAAGGCCATCTAGTTTAATACAACAGAGGCAGCAAAAAAGGCTCATCCTTTGAGGTGAACAAAGATTTGGTACAGCAAGAAACTGACCCACAGAGTATCATGTGAACTGACACCAGCCAAACACTGCTCAGAGATTAATAGAGATTAAATGTGGTGAGAGGTTATAAAATAAAATAAAGCTTTTACTTTGGGGGGAGCTCTTTACAACCAAACACCGTTCAGAGATTAATAGAGATTAAATGTGATGAGAGGTTATAAAATAAAGCTTTTACTTTTGGGGGAGCTCTTTAAAGCCTTTGCTGCCTATCCATGTGGTGAGAGGTTATAAAGGTTTATAACCTCTAGCTTATATCTGAGCTGCTGCATGGTTATATTCATATCACCTTAATGATAGCTTGTTGAATAGGCTTGAATTGAATGGGTTAGCACATGTTTAGCAAAGTACTGAGGCTAGTCAGTGTTTCCTATTTGAAATGGGTTCAAAGTGAACAATGAAAAGATGGCAAGGAAAGCATTTTTATATGCCTGTGATACAAGAAAATGAACAGTAAATGGGATTAGAGGCCATGCTAGGAAAGGCAGCCTTAGGGCCTCAGCATCAGTGGTGTGTGTTACCATTTGCAAGATGGCGGACATGGTATAAACACACACTGTGGCTCTCCTTGCCTGGAGTTTTGACATAGCTTTCCTTAGCTTAGGATTTCTTGTTCAAATAAACTAAATAATAATGTCAGGAATGGAGGGGAGGATTCTTCTTCACATCTCAAAACCAGTGCAGGTAATCCTCGACTTATAACAGTTCATTTAGTGACCGTTGAAAGTTACAACGGCCCTGAAAAAAAGTCAGATGGCTATTTTTCACACTTACGATCGTTGCAGCATCCCCATGGCCACATGATCAAAATTCAGATGCTTGGCAACTGATTCATATTTATGACGGTTGCAGTTTCCCCGGGGTCCTGTGATTAACTTCTGCAACCTTCTGACAAGCAAAGTCCGTGGGGAAATCAGATTCACTTAACAACTGTGTTGCTAACGGCAGTGATTCACTTAACTGCGGCAAGAAAGGTGGTAAAATGGGGCAAAATTCACTTAAATGTTTCACTTAACAACAGAAAAATTAGGGTCAGTGGTGGTCAAAAGTCGAAGACTTACCTATAGGTGCTAAACAGTACAGTTAGGAGTTTTCTTCCCCCCCTTCCCTTCTTTGTTTTGGATCTTTATCAATGTTGACAGATTGCAAGCAATTTGGGGGACTGTTATGAGCCATTCTGAGATTATTAAAAGTTAATTGACTCCTAATGTTGTTCTAGGTTTTATCATGAAGGATCCCACTGGAAGAGGAAATCGGGACCAAATTCTTTTAAACATTAGAGACAATCCTTTTTAAACATCTCAATTTTTTAATGTGTTTTCTATTAAAATGTTTTAATACCAAATTTTAAAATAAAATATGCTACAGAGGTAGCTCCTATATTTGGGGGGTCATTGATTTATTACATGTTCGGCTCTTTCCAAAAACATCAGACTGCAGACACGTGATTCTCTCCTTAAAACAACAGAGCTTTTATTTATTTGTTTATTTAGATTTATATACCTCCCTGCTCCCGAAGAACTCAGGGCAGTGTACAGCCATTAAAAAGCACACATAAATACAAACAGATTTTTAGGTAAGAGGGGAATGATTACGTCAAATTCATCAGCAATCTTTATGATTAGATGGGGATTTGAATTGCTTTTGGTCCTAAGCACTCAAACCAGCTCATCACACTGGCACTCGTGTGCTGCCGCTTCTTAGCAGCCATTCTCAGGAAAACCTCTAGGTTTTATATTGGAACAGAAGTGTGAGATTCTTTCATATAGTAAGAAGTTTAAAGATGATATTCTGGTCAGAAGATGCCTCTCAGCCCATAGTCCATTCACAGCTACCATACAGGGCAAATCAGCTATTACATATGATCCTCGACATATGATCCTCGACTTTCTTTAGTGGCCATTCTAAGTTACAATGGCACTGCAAAAAATGACTTATGATTATTTTTCACACTTAAGACCATCGCAGCATCCCCATGGTCACAAAATTCAGACGCTGGGCAACCGACTCATTTATGATGGTTGCAGTGTCGTAAGTCATAAGTCATGAAGTCCCCTTCTGTGGCCTATTGACAAAGTCAATGGAAGAAGCCAGCTTCAGTTAACAACTGTGTGACTACCTTTAACAATTGCGATGACTCAGTTAAACAACTGTGGCAAAAAACGTCATAAAATGGAACAACATTCACGTAACAAATATCTCACTTAGCAACAGAAACATTGGGCTGAATTGTGGTCAAGGACTACCTGTATAGAACACACATTTGCAAAGCTATCTTCAAAAGGATTTCATGCTAAATCAGAATTTTGAGAGTCGATCCTTTTGTAGAGCACTTGCCAATCTGGGTTGCTTCTGTTTGAGTGAACTTGTCATATCACGCTCAGCCAAACCCTAAATGAAGCATCGTTAGGTTCACTTAAAATAGAGATCATGCACCAGATGAACCAAGAGCTTAGCTAAACTCCCCATCCCTTTTATATGCCTAGGGGGAGAAAGAAAGGAAAAAAAAGTGTAACTGTCCCTAGAAACTTACTGTCTGGCAAAATGTGAATTTTGCAAGGTTTCTTTAAACTCTACTCTTTACAACAGCAAGGCTATCTATGCATATTTTTACTCACTTTGACTTTACATTTCTCTAAGGGTCACAAAACTGAACCAAAAGAAGACAACTCCAACAGTTACCCTTTGTCTCCCTTCTATGCTCCTTGCATTCTTTGTTGGCTGATGGGAAATTGTGATGTCTTCCTTACCACACCTTCCTCTTCGCTGATCACCTCTTTCTAATCAGTGGCTACTGAACATGCTCAATCTCCACTGGGCACTTCCACAATTCGAATTCCCTCTCCCCTTAAATTTTTGAAAGAAGTTTATATCAGCTTTTTAATAGGCAGCAGTACTGAACTAAAAGTAGAAATCAGCTGAAGATGTACTACATGCCCAGTATCCAGAGAAGACATAACAGCTGTGTTTATCCACTGTGATATGGACTATAGTGACCTAATTTGTAAGGTACGCTGAGGTGCTAGCCAGGCACCCAATTGCAAGTTAACTATGGCTATGTTCACATGATGCATTACATTGTAAGTTCAGTGAGGAATCCATTCATACTTGCCACCAAGTTCATAAAGCTCTTTACCTAACTTTTTGCAATGCATAGCATTGCATGGATCAAAACATTTTGCCATTTTGTCTAGAAACACCAAGATATGTGCAATAGGGAGTAAAATAATAGTTTACACTCATTATCCAAAAGTTATAGCTTTTTATATTGTGCAGGTAGAGCCAAAGCCTGTGTTCATCCAACATACTACAATATGCAATGGCTGCTATTTTATTTTTATTATTTTTATTTTTTCAAACTTTTATACCGCCCTTCTTCCGAAGGACTCAGGGTGGTGTACAGCCAAAAATAAAAACACAAAACATACAATAATTAAAAAACCATTTAAAAGAATTAGATATACTGGCCAA
>JANHFO010001175.1:3407-13953 GCA_032468095.1 Pareas carinatus | reverse complement strand
AGAAATCTCCTTCCTGGGAATGAAGTCAGAAGAGGAGGTGGTAGATGCTTCGCACCACATCTGGGCTATAGGGGGGAATGATCAGAAACATTCCAACGGAACTGCTCTCAACGTTCTTTGGTGCATCTAGTGGTGTATGGGCGAGCATTATCGTGAATCAAAGCCACATCGGAAGTCAGCATGCCCTGACGCTTGCGTTGCACCACTTCAACAATGACAATGCGCTTCTCAATGCTGTTACAGGGTGGCTTCATTCCCAGGAGGGAGATTTCTTTGCAGGAGGAATTTCAAACCTTGTAAGACCGTATGACAAGTACCTTAATATGAATGACGATTATGCCAAAAAGTAATGTAATTTTCCAATATGTATAATAAAAGTTACGTATCTGCGAGGGTCTGTCATTGATAACCAAACTGAGGTTTTTTCCCGAATTGCCCTCATAAATTGCCAAGAGTCCATATATAGTTCAATAAAGAAATGTTGTAATAAATATGTATCTGTAAACTAAATCCTTTTCAATATAAAGTTACAAAAATTATAACCCCATTTATGATTCAATGAAGTCTCTCCGTTCATGGAAAGTATCAAAATAATTCCTGATGGTATATAAAATTGCTCCAGGTAAGCATGGTTCGTACTGAAAATAAGGGGCTTCTCTAATTGAGTACTTTTATATTCTTAAAATAGAAAACTAGGTCAGAAAAGAGATTAGGATAGGAATGTTCTATGCAAAAGTGTATTTACTAGTAGAGCCTTATTTTAAAATATGGGATACGTTTCAATCTCGTGAACCCTATGCAGCTGCATACTTTAGTGGTATATCTCAGAATTAGGTTCATCAATTTAGCTCTGAGAACTAGGTCTTTTGGCTAAGATCAAGTATAATTAGGCCGTAGGCTTCTGTTGTGAGAAATCAGGAAAGGATGTGAAATAGTATATCTTCATTTAGAAAAATCTGCCAATGCAGGTGCAGATTCAGTCCCTTGACTTGGGTAATTTAGCCGCTCATATGAAAAATGTTATAATATTATTCAGATGCTATTCCAGTACATAGCACCCAAATAAACAACCATCAGCTCACGCAGCCTATAGAGAATTTGCTTTCTTTTAGAATGTATTTGGAGGTTCCTTATTCCCCCTCCCAAATATGATATAAGCTACCCATTTGTTGTTAGGTTGGTGTTAAAACCCTAGAACCAATGATTTTATTCACCTGTAAGAAGTTACATAAGATCCTCTTACATAAACTTTAAAAATAGTAAAAAAAAAAAGAAGCTTGGCTTTATTCCAGCCTGAAGAAACTCTAAACTTGTATCTTTCTCAGTGAATCTAAACATTTCAACATGTCACCTCAGCTTAGGCAGCATACTCCTCAATAATGAGCCAAATCTTTGTTCTTCTTTGAGATTTTTTTTGTAATTTCTTAAATGAGAGGTTCCTTGGTTCTGATGATATCTATACATAAATTATACTCCTGGGGATATGTTTTTACTTTCCCAAGAATAATGATTCAGTGTTTCCCCCAGGATTTGTGCAGTGGCACACTATTATTAATTCATTTGCAAAAAGGCTAAGAGTTTTTTCCTCATAAAATGGGCCACAAATCCTTTCTTAGTACCAACAAGACAAATGATCCATCAGCAACACTGAGACCACCAAGTTTAAATTTACAGGACAAAGGCTTGCAGTGTAAGGAAGAGTCTTGTTTAAGATTCAAACTCATGCATTTCTTAATAATCTCCAGAGATTTAAGTTCCAAACAAGCAGTAATCAGTCTAGCAGAACAGTTTGTCTATTGCCTCATTGCCAGTCTCAACAGTAGAAGACAGAATCTGAGTAGTTTGTTCTCAGCCAGTCCTTGTATTGTCAGAGTATCCTCAGTTAACCTAACATGTTTAATCTTTATTACTGTTTCCAGGAAAGATGCATTTTAATGTTTTGAATATTTAGAACTTGATAAAACATTTCAAACTGGATTCAACTTCTTCTTCTATTCCTTTCCCTGAAGCACCTGGCCTTCCATTTCTTCGTGTAATTGAGATTTGGCATTAGAATACCTTTCCATGTTTACTTCCTCAGAGCAACTGATTCGGTGCTAATGAGGCAAACTGACTTGTCTTTCACCTCCTTGCAAAATAAATCAGTTATCTAATTCTCTTTTAAAATATGGCCCTCAAAATGAAATGATAGAAACTCAAGTTGCCTCGCTTCAAGAAAAACACCATCAATTTTTTCCATCACACACCTATCTATATGTTTTTCCTGTGCAAGCTTACCCCAAAATGTAAGTCTTATTGAAATCAATGTTTCAGTTATCCTCAGCATGTATCAACGCCCTAGGCTACGTATTTCTGCTCAGAAGGAAGGGCAAATAACAGCCTCAAATGAAATATAATCAAGCACATTTCTCTTCATAAATTATAAGACCGCACCTTTAACCTTATAAATAATTAGATTGTATTCATGCAATGAGTTACATTTAATCATGTCCAAGAAGCAATGAAAAGGCTTTAGAAAATAATGAATTGTCTTAAGGCAAGGATGTCAAACTCAATTTTATTTAGGGCCGCTAGCGCGGCCACCACATTCACCTCCCTCCATGGGTCACCCCCCAGCTGCTCCTGCCCCCCGCCACCTCCACCCCAGGGGAGCACCCCACTTACCTCCAGGGCAGTCCCCACGGACCAGATCCAAGGAGGCTGCGGATCTGGCCCGCGGACCCTCAGTTTGACACTCCTGGTCTAAGGCATTGGGAACATCCCAAAAGATCAAGGAAAGCATGAGTCCTGCCAATCAAAAGCCACCTAATAGATCAAAGAGAGAAAAATAAGAGGAATAAATGGAACTAGTATGCCAAATATGAAGAGGAAATCTTGATTTCAATTCATGATTTGGATGACCAGAAGTATTTTCTGAATGTGACCACTATGTAGGGATTCACACTTGCTGGTGACGTTGACACTGTGGTGAATCAAACAAGAAAATGGGTTTTGAGATACATTTTCCCTATGTCCTGCCCTTCTATATTTAGGAGAACATATCTGTGCACTTAGCCCAACTAAGTAATGACACTTAACCACATTTTGCAAGTCTTGAAAAACAAAGTAAGATTGGATATGGGTATTAGTTCAGCTGTAAACCAAACTAGGAAATTAAAAAAAAAATCCATGAAGAAGATGATGGCAAACCTTTTGGGGGCTGCCAGATGGATGTTTCATGGAGAAATAAGGAAACTACAGTACTTATTTTGTGTCATGGTTCTATTTCACTGTAAGGCTGCTGTGACTTTGTTACTTGTACTTGTCTTTCTAGAACCATCCTGGGATGGTGGAACAACTGGTCACTTGCCCATTTAATGCTCGTCATCAAGTGCCCAAGGAAAAGATCAGCCAACACATCTCAAGCTGTGATGACAAACGATGCATTGAGCAGGACATTGGTAAAAAAAAAATACATCTTTAAGAATTGACTGTTGACAGCTATAACTGCCCCTTACTTTGCTATTAGGATTTCAAAAATGGTTTGTTGATTAAGTTATCTTTTGTCTTCAAAGGATCTCTCAGCATCTATTGCAGATATTATAGACCATGTGGTTCATCATTGGTTGTGATTTGTGTCATAGGTAAAATAACTATTTTTTTTCTTGGTGACCTAGCAGGTCCTTTGAGTCCGTAGTTTCATAAACCAATGACTTTTTATTGTTAAACATTGTGATATAAATTGTGCACACCAGCAGAAAAGGGCAGTGGAAGTAATTATTTTGGGTCACTGGTATCTCCTGTTCAGTGGAGTGAAGCAAGTGGGGACAAAAGCTATATATCACTTGCCCTGTTACAAAATAAGTGAATGTCATTGTGTTTAGTCCCCAAACATCTATAACAGAAACTAAATATGAGCATCATACTTGGAGCGTTATTGATTGATTGAGGTAATCATTTATAGACTGCCCATTGCTTAAATAACCCTAGATGATTTACAATGCTATACATAAAAATAAATGATTACAAATCATCATAAATTCAAAACTTAAAGACAGTACTATCAGCCTCCAAATGATTCACTGGTTTTTAAGGACTTTTTAAAAACCAGGAAGTATGAGGCATTTCTTATCTGAGGAAGTACCATTTTTGAAAAGACTGGGCATCTACTGAGAAGAGACATTCTTGAGCTCCTAGCGTTTTCACTCTCTATAGTCTGGACAGGATGGACCCTTGTTTAGGTACCTGAGTAACTTTTACCACCCGCAAGTTGGACTGATACTGCAAGGAGAGAGCATTCTCTCAATTAGCTCTTTGGATTGAAAAAAATAGCAGTGTTAACCACCCCACTCATATTGAAGATCTTTGGAGATCAAAACTTCACTAGATCTCTTCTCTAATATATGTATAAATGTGCCAGGATAAGTAAGTGTAAAAGAACCAATACAACTTGAATGTCATTTGTCATAAACATGAATATATATCCCTTATTAACCCATGTACTATTATCTTGGGACCAACTACTGCTCTGACTCAGCCAGTGCAGCAGTTCTTCATAGTATCAGATTGAGGCCTGTACTTAACAGAATATCATCACACTGACATACCATAATTGCTGTCAAAAGGTTGGTTGGTACCGGGATTAATTGCAGATAAGATTGACCGAAGAGCCCCTTGATGTGGATCTGAAACACTCATCCCATAATTTTAACTTGAACAAGTATTGGCTATAATGTCTAGAATTAATCTAGAATTAAGGCCAGAGAAGGAGATTATTCTGGGAAAATAATATATGTTCTTGCAGCTTGACTTCTGATTGTAAGTAAAAAAAAAAGTAAATTGGGATAAGAGAAATAAAGAGAACTAGTATTATATTTGCAGTTTCAGAGAAGTTACATTGGAACTCGGTATTTCAGAGTTTTGGTTTGGAGTTTGAAAGAAAACGCATTGCTTTAGTTCCATGCTCTTAAGTGTTCATTTGTAGGAAGCAATGGGGACCTGGAATGGATTCCTGCTCCTTCATTTTCTAGGGACTCTAGATAGATGTTATAGAACAGAGGGTCCGTGACAACTTTCCAGGGGGTCCGCAGACAGGTCAAGAAAAATTTGGAAAAATATATAGAAATGTATGATGCTGGCAGCACGCAGCAAGGCGCATAGCAAAGTGAAGCCTGGGAGCCGCCGCTACGACCACTGGTGAGGAAGCTGCGGCCTCTGGCTGCTGCCCAGAGCGCCGGCAAACCGTGTGCAGATTAGCAGCAGTCACCACCGCTCCCAGCTGTGAGCACTGCTCCAGGACCAGTTGCAGCACCTCCGCGTCTCCAACATGTTTCACAGGAATGAGTGAGTCCATCGAGCTGCAGTCAGGGAGGGCACCAATGCTCACCGCTGCCAAACTGTGAGGAGCTGCTAGCGCTGGAGAGAAGCGGAAAAGAGCGACCCAATAAACTTTATGTGCTTGGCGGGTGAGGGTCCAGCAAGCGCATCAGGCTCTGCGGGCTCCATTTTCCTCATGGCACCAGAGCATCTGCATCTTCTGGGACCCTGATCCGCACCAACGCCCCTCCCCCAAATCCGGCAGTGGCCGCAGAAGAAAGACAGTCCCCCAGCTCCATCCTGCTGGAGAATGGTGGGGCAGGTGATGTAATTCCCATGTGGCCGGGCGAAGCAGCACATCTTGTAATGGGCCAGATTGAGGGGAGTGGTTGGGCCAACCTTGACAGTTCAGAGTGTGAAACTAGAACTGCCGCCAGCTCCTGGCACTTCCTGAACCATGACATGGAGTGGGATGGTGCTGCAGGGTGGGGGACTGGCAGAGGAGATTCCTCCTCCCATGCTCGTCCCCCGTGTGAGGCCCATTGCTTACTCCCCGGGACCCTGGAGTTGGCTGCATGTGGGAATCCGTCTCCTCTTGTTCCTGGCTTTTCCAACCAGAGTGGACTGAGGGATGATGCCTGCCCATAATCTAGGCAGCCACTTAGGCTGCTATTAATCACGAGGGTAGAGTCAGGCTGGGTCATCTCGAGTGAGGGATTGTTCTAGAATGAAAGGCTGGTGGGTGACCCATTGGGGTGGGTGGAGGGGTTTCTGGGCGTTTGTGAATCCACAGTTGCCTGCTTCGGGATGGGGAAACGTGTATCCGCAAACGTATTGTGTACCTGAGGAAGGCGGTGGGGTAGGTAGAGCTTCGTGCTGGACAGTTGTGGGCATGGGTGGCTGAAAGGTCGTCATGGACGGCGGGTATTCTATTAGTAATTGGTAGTAATTTGTGGGAATGGGATCCGCCATGTAGCAATGACATGCTTTGGGGTCCGCAGCTTGAAAAAAGGTTGAAAACCTCCGTCATAGAAGATATATCACTCAACCAATGGAAAAAATGGCCAATGGGATTTTTTTTCCTGGCAATCTTTTAAAGAAAGGCCTTCAGAAGCAGTTATATTGCCACTAAAACTAATAACCATTAACCCCCATCATTTCCATAAACCGAAGCCATTTGTAGGCTATTCCTTAAGATGGGTTCATTTTAGTACAGCCAATTGTGGTTCCGAAAGATTAATGCTGACAGCATTAATTTGGGTCATTTTAGAAGCCATCTTTTCCTCATGATGAGTCTTTTTTGTTACAGCAAGTCAAGCAGAGAATAAAAGAAAAGTGAATGTGATAAGTTCATGGCAGTCTCCTCCATGTGAAGAAGATTGGGACAAAGGTGAGGATTGTGTAGTTGATAGTTTATGAGAATGATGGAAGTTTGAGATCTCTCTCTTTTTGAATGATATTTAATATGCAAAGGCACTCCTATCAAACATCTTTCCTTCCATTGTTTTCTATCCTGTGCTGTTGTTATCCCTGCGCTAAGCAGAATTGGAACATTTTACAATCTAGGGTTAGGCATTCTCATGTAAATTAATTATATTTCTGCTTTGTTTCCTTCGGCACCAAATGGTAGATTAGATTTATTCTTAATAAAAAAAACAAAATTATTTTCTTTTACATAAATAAAAGCTGATATTTTTGTGCAATAATAGATATTGCAGACCAATCAGACTCGACCTTCATTTGGGGCACAAGCTGCCATGCAGTGGACACGTAAGTTGTGTTTTTCTGTTCTTTCTATTCTTAAACTGAAGATCGTTCTCCCAACTCTTATGCATTCCTGTTTGCTCTAAATTCAGGCAGTCCTCGACTTAACAACAGTTTGCTTAGTGACCATCCAGTGTTACGACAACACTGAAAAAAGTGACTTAGGACCGTTTTTCACACTTCTGGCCATTGGAACACTCCCCATGGTCACATGACTTACATTTGGTTGCTGGACAGCTGACTCACATTTACGACAGTTGCAGTGGATATCGACATTCACCACTTGCCTCAAGCAGTCACGCACATGATGCAGCAGACAGGAGAACGCAACTCCTATTGCCTGTGACACTCATGATTGCACTGCCTCCGGTGACTGCTTTTTCAACCTGGTTCCTTGTGATGGAACCCAGAGGAGTTTAAAAGCTTCCATCATGAACATTTTATATGAATTACACATATCCTTATCATTAAGTTTCCCAGTTCTTGGGTGGGAATTTACACTTGATAGACAGAGTTGCCAGATAGGCAAATCCACTTTTAGACTATCGGCCTGAAAACTGTAGCAATGTTATGCTTATAATCGAGATCTGCCTTTAATGATTCGGCTAGAAGGGTGTCAAGCAAATTGAAACTTACTGATTGCACTAAGATGAAATCAAAAGTGTGGATTACAGCTTTATTCCAGAGATGTGGGCTAGAATAAAGTAGCCTTAGTTAACCAATTTAAAGAGGGCCTTTCTAATGAACTGCATCTGAGCTGGTTTGATAGAACACTCCATGTATCTTAGCATAGCTAATAATGCGTAGCCATGGGTAGAAAATTAGACTGATAAAGGATGAAATCCGTCTGTCTTCTGTTGGCATCTCTTTTCCTCTGGTCTGGAAAAAAATCCTGAAGATGAATCTATGCAACTGTGAGCAAGTAGACTTCAGCTGCCAGCAACAGCAGCAACAGCATAGAACCATGCTAGTTTTCTATATTGTGGAGTTGTTACCCAAATAAATACTCAAATCATCCAAGCTGGGTTTTCTCTTAATTTCTGTTATTCCTTTTTTTTGTTGTCTCTATTCTGTTTTATTAAGTAAAGCAAAAAATAACAACCCCCTCCCCATGCTAATGTCAGAAAACTATTGCAATGTAAAAATTTAGTAATAACCTGTTATTTGAAAGTTGCTGTCTTACGGCTTAGTTAAGAACTAATTTAGTAATTGTGCTTGCTCATTTCTCAATCTTAGTTTAATTATAGGATGGCAACAAAGCTGTGTGTGAGAGAGAGAAAGAGAGAGAACAGAGATTGTTCATTTTGCTTATACACAGAGTCCTGGAAATAGCACAATTAAATGCCGAGTAGAACTGTAGTAAATGTCAGTGGCAAGTCTGTTTATCTTTCTATTTCACAGGATCTCATACAGAGGTATTCATCCTGACCTACAGAGACTTTAAAAATTCTGAATAGTGAGCAGTACAGTCCTTGAGTTATGACAGTATTTGGAACTGGAATTTTTGCCACTCGTTGAAACGGCTGTAAAGTCCAGCACCACGTGGCCGCGTCACTTACCAGTGGCAGTCTAGGCATTCTCTGAGGCTTGTGTTAACCGAATCCCACTGCTTGTTAGGTCCACCCTAGTCTAAGCCACTTCTCCCCCCCCCCCATTTCTGCCCTTTTGGCTGCCCTACCCTCTGTGATCTCTATGACCTGGTTGTCCCTCTCGCCCTGGGCTCTGCTCACCCTATGGAATGTGAATTGCGCCTTGCCCAAATTCCATATGGCCTTCTTGCGAAGCCTGGAAACCTTGGAAAGCGTTACAAGAACGAAAGTTTTATGTCTGATGCTGTCAGCCTGGCAAAGGGCCGGGCATCCTTCCTCAGCTGTGAGAGGAAGAAGACAGCAAGGGTAAGCTCAGGGGAGAGGTGCAGGGTTGGCAAAGAGGAGCCCAGGATGGTAGAAGTGGCAGGACCCACAGACGCAGCAGAGTGCAAAGCAGCCAAAAGAGCAGATATGGGGGTGGATGACCGGCGGCAGTCCAGTACTCCTACAGTCAAAAGTGCAGGTAAACCATTAGGCGCCTGGATTTTGATCACATGATCATCCAGGCGCTGCACAACCGTAGCTTCAAGGACTGGGCATGCCTATCATTCATTCAGTACTGTCGTAGCTTCAAGTGGCCACTGAATGAATGTTTGTTAAGTGAGGACTGCCTAGATATTATTCCTCCTCCTGTAAAAAAAAAACCATGTTAAATTTAAACAAAAGTCAAAGTATGAATGTTTCTTTTTTATTTCCTTTTCCCCTAGTCCAAGATCCAACCCAATAATAGGACATCGGAGCCATCTAGTTTCAGGACTGCGAGCTCCTAGAACCTTGCCTTTCATTCTACCATGGAAGAACAGTAAGTAATGATGTCCTCTGAGTAGTAGACCTTGGACGTTGTGCCATGAAAGCATTCTCATGAAATATAGTGTTTAGTGGTTTTTCTTAAAAACAAAACAGAAAACAAAGCCCATAGCCTCAGAACAGTATGCGCTGGCAGCTATGTCCATTATGGATAAATAGATAAGAACCTCGGAACACTTATGTATGCACTTAAACTAAAGTTAGTAATCAAGTTTATGATTCACTGGTAACATCTGGTGGAAGTATTTATATGGTTGAGCATTACAGCAATCATTATTTGTTGTTAAAAGGAGCTCATAATTGCTCCTCGGTATGTGAATGTATAGTAATTTGTTCACCTTGATGAGAGGCAGCTGTCTCTGCTGGGGGTTAAGGGTTGCACCATAGAATTAAGACATGGATTACTGCATATGTAACTAATAAGAATATGGATCAATAAATATATTTAAAAGTATGGTTTTACAAGAAGCTAATCTTAATTATCTTAAGATTGAATGCTTATTATGAACTCCAGTCACTAAAATGCAAAAAAAAAAAGATGAAATTGATTTTCAAATGAATAGAGTTACTGTTTATGGGAATTATTCCCTAGGCTGATAATTAATCAACTTTAAAAATGCTATGCTGTTCAGTTCATCTCAGTTGATGCAGGAATAGAAGGCAAGTTACTACTGTGTTTCCCCGAAAATAAGACACTGTCTTATATTAATTTTTGCTCCCAAAAGAGCACTAGGTCTTATTTTTCGGGGGGGGTACCTTACTTTGGGGGAAACACGGTAGATCCCCCCACCCCCAAATAACACTCCCCCCGGGCGGCTCCTTACCTGATTGAGCAGGGTGCAGAGAAATGGGGTGGGCTGAAACCTCCAGCGCTCCGTATCTGCGTGTTTGCAGCCAGCCAGGAGGTTCGGATTTTATTTATTTATTTATTTATTTATTAATAATATTTATATCCCACCCTTCTCCCCAAGGGGACTCAGGGCGGCTTACAGGCAACATTAAAAATACAAATAGCATACAATACAAATTAAAAACAATTTAAAAGAAAATTAAATTTAGCCTGAATTTAAAAAGGGGGAGTACTAAAATTA
>JANHFO010001173.1:259672-274283 GCA_032468095.1 Pareas carinatus | reverse complement strand
TCCGTCCTTCCTTCCTTCCTTCCTTCCTTCCTTCCACTGTTGGCCACAAATTTTGATTGTTTTCACTAAGAAAATGGGAGGTCATTAGCCTTTCCTTCCCTCCCAAAAGAAGTAATAAAGTGGATAGATATCAGTCACATAAATAGAATGATTTAACTGCTGAAATACAAACATCATGTTCTGAAGAAGCCACTGAGTTGAGCCTATGACATCTCAGCACCATCTTGGTGCCGCCATCTTACCATGGCCATGTCGCCTCAGTGTGGCCAACTTGGTATTGCCAACTTGGCACAGGACAAATTTTGGGGTGGAGGTGTGTTGCATCGAGTTGTCACGTGGCGAGTTTCCCATGGCAATTTATTCCGAACTAAGATGGTGGCACCAAGACAGTTGTGATGACATGGCCGTGGCAAGATGATAGTGCTGAGATGGTGATGCCATGATGTCTCATTCCATATTTCAGGAGACAGCTAGGGCTTCAGAAACTTTCTTATTTATCGACAACTAGCTGCTCATTCTTAATACGGTTGCTCATGAGCAAAGCTTTAGACAGCATTTCCCAAGAACGGTTCATGGCCCAGTACCACTCCTTGTGGGGAAAAAAATGCTGGTCTTAGAGCATATGCAAATACTTGCTGGGTTTTTTTCTCTCTCTCTTCCCAACCAACAGTGCTCCAACTGCAATCTTCCCAGTGCTGGAATCAGAGAGGAAAGAGGAAGGAATAGAGCATTCTGATTTAAA
The DNA here is from genome assembly GCA_032468095.1 of Pareas carinatus. Classification (NCBI taxonomy): domain Eukaryota; kingdom Metazoa; phylum Chordata; class Lepidosauria; order Squamata; family Pareidae; genus Pareas; species Pareas carinatus. The sequence goes on along the minus strand of JANHFO010001173.1, from coordinate 273,541 downwards.
AGCACACGAACCTTAGAAAGTCTTTATTTTACATATGCATAAAAGTCGGTCTTGCATTTTGAATGTGCACACATTAAAGCAAAAATACAATATAAAATGGCCAAAAGTCTGGCAATGGAAAATTGCAAAGTGTGTGAAAATTTATTGCTTGTTTCTTTTCTCTTTTATTTATCTGCATTTGCAGTATATTGGTAGACACACACAAACATAAAAAGGTACTGCCATGTTTCCAGCTATATACTGTTTGAGAAACCCTGATTTAAGATGTTCCAACTGAATTTCACTTCATCAGCTTCACTTCAAACATCTCCTGAATGCTGCACCAGTTAAAAATGTGTGAAAAGAGCAATTAGGCCATAAATTGGAGATATACTACAAACTAATATTTAGTGCAATCCAACGTTTGCCAGACTTACAAATTTTGCTATTCACAGACTCAGTGTAAAATTTTCAAGTCATTCATATTCAGCATTCTCTCCAGCTTTGAAATCTGAATGCTTCAGATTTGTTAACTAGTCTTAATTAGTTTTCATTTTAATGGCTGCCAAAATTAAATCACAGAATAAATCTGTCACTGCTGTATACTAATACATGCTTCTTCTCATACACGATCAGATAGCAAATAATAAAATCAAACCCTGTTCCATTAGCAAAGGCAAAATGAATTATAACTCTTCAAACAGGAAAACAGCACAGCATATAATATGGCCACAACATTAAATACAGTAATTTCATGGATTCCTTTATAGATTGCATCTATTCTCTGTCGTAGAACATTGTGTTTTAGTTGAGTGGGTTACTGATTCATTTTGAGGAGACCAAAGAAAAAATTCTGATTTGCTATTTAGGAAGTGGATTTGATTTTTTACATAGTTAACTGAGTCCAGCAAATCTTGCAGATATTATAACTGTGATACTGGCACATTTGTTGCCACAAACGTTTCCTTAGAGTCCTCCATTTTACTGTGTACTTGGCGTTCGGTGTGACCCTCTAAATCTTCAGCAGGACAAGGCCGTTGTTTCATATGCACTGCTAGAAAATGTTCCCTAAACTTTTTTCTCATTTTCTATTTAGAAAACCATGTCTGGTTTCTGAATGCAGACTGGACAAGCAGCACTGAGCAGAATAATTATCACATTCCCTCCCACACACACACACACATACATGCGTCTGTTGCATTGGCTGTCATTACATCTATGCACACAATTTGCCACTTAAAAAAAGAGGCATAAAAGATCATGTTGACAGCTGGAACACAGATGACAGGCTGCAGTAACTAGGCTAAACCAAGGGGAAAATGACATCCCTCCTGCTCTCCTGGTTTCTTGATTATTGTTGTCTGATTTGGAGGTAAAAGATTGTAATTTTATTTGACAAGAATTTATGACCTCTTAGGTTGTTGGGGTATCTTAGTTTCGTTCATACTTTGCTAGTTTTGAACAGGATAGAACATATGGTAGATAACAAGCGTAGACGTTGTTGTCTTGGTATACACATGTATTTATTATAGCTTGTTGGGGCTTCTAAAGTTGTCAAACTGGTTTGACAACTTTCTTAAAACACAATAAAGATGTATTTATTGAAGAATATATGAACACCGCCCCACACTGCTAATTTGTTTATTGTAAATTTGTACGCCATCTGCAGCAAAGCAATTCTCTGGGATATACCACCATAAAAATACAAAATAAAACTTAAAGTATTGCAACCATACTAATACATCAAAATAAAATCCACTGGTGAAAGAAAATGCTAGCACACTCAGCAACGATGACAAGGAACAATTCATTCGGTTCCGAAGAATCTATATAATAGGATCATTTTTAGCAGAGTGGAAGCATCCAGACCTTGGGGTCAGTCTCCCCAAATCTCGCAACGGGGGGACTCAATCATCCCCTTTAGGTTGAATGAGACAGGCAGATTTCATTTGGAAAAGATGGTCCTGAAGGAGCCAAGCCATATAGGACATTATAGAGTAAAACCAGTTTTTTAGATTGTACTTAAAAATCTATTGGTTGTCACTGCAGCTTCCTCAGAACCATCAACCACCATGCAAGGGCCACATTTTGTATCAGTTATAATTGCTGGGCCATTTTTAAAAGCAGCTCCATGTACAGTGCATTGCAGCAGTCTTGAAGTGAAGAGGGCCCTACTCATGAATCACTTTTGTCAAGACCTCCTACCTACTCTATTGACCCAACAGCCAAAGCTGAGCAAATGTATTCCTGGTCATGACCTCTATCTCCCATTCAAACAATAGCTATGAATGATAAGAATAAAAATGTCCTAGCAGTTCAAAAATGCAAGTAGAAAAATAGGGACCACTTCGGTGGAAAGGTAACATTGCTCTGTGTGCCTTAGGCATCTGTTCATGCTGGTCACATGACCATGGAGACGTCTTCGGACAGCGCTGACTCTTCCGCTTAGAAATGGAGATGAGCACCACCCCTAGAGTCAACTCAACTAGCAGGCATGCCCAGAGGGAAACTTTACCTTTGTAAGGTAGACTTGATTCTTCAGGAGGAGTCTAATTCCATTTAAAACTAACAGAAATGCAGGTAGAGATGCATATGGTTTTTGGACAACAGTGGCTCCAATTGGTTAGGATTCAGGTTTAATTTGTTTGTCCATCCATTTTCTACAGCCTCTACATCTGAGGTAAAAATCTCTACCACTTTTTCAGCTTGGCTTGTAGTGAAGATATAAAATGGAATTGGATTGATACTGTATAATGATGAAATCTCACCTTGAACCAATGGATGACCTCTCCCAAGGGTTACATATAGATATTGGCAGACTTCACTTCCAATCAGTTATGGATAGCATGACAGAAAAAATCAGAGAATATTAAAAGTTTAATCTAATAATTTCTGATGGTCATTCCCACTTCAGGTTCATTCAGTATTCTCCAAATACCAAGTTTTAATATTATCTTTAATTAATTATTTTTCTAAACAAAACTACTTATTTTTTTCTATTTTTTTATGAATCCAAAATAACAAGAATTTGCAGTATGTAAACACACAAAGTATCATACAACACTTAAAAACGTAAATGTTCTTTTGTCATTTAGTTCTTTTCAGATATAGAATAGAATAGAATTCTTTATTGGCCAAGTGTGATTGGACACACAAGGAATTTGCCTCCGGTGTAGAAACTCTCAGTGAACATGCAAACAAGATGATAAGTCATAGATCATAAATCATAGTTACAATCATTAATCCCCAGATACAAATAATAAGTGGTAGGATACTCAATCGTAAGATACCAATAGGAGAAGGTAGTGGGAAAGATGAGAAGGATGATAGCAATATTATATGGGTAAATATCCTTACGTCTAAGACAGTGCTGTGGGAAATATGTGTTCAGAATCAGAATCAGAATTAGAATTTATTTTGCCAAGTGTGTCAGGACACACAAGGGATTTGTCTCCAACGTACATGCTCAATACCTACATACATACAATAAACAAACTGTGATTACAATCAAAGATATATTCATAATCATTTGTGTATATAAGCATAAGATGCATTCATAGTCATAAAATTCATTCGTCTTGTCAAGTATGTATAAGCTGCAGTCGACAAACCATGATCTTAATCATGAATACAATTCACAATTATAAGTACATTCTTCATGTCATCATGTTATAAAGTACAATAACCATGTCACAAAACCCATTTCATCCTGTCACAAATCACCTTCCTCATAAGTCAGCTGTTTAGCAAGTTGATGACATGGGGAAAGAAACTATCATTGTGTCTAGTTGCTTTGGTTTGCAATGCCCTGTATCGGTGTTCGGAGGGAAGAAGTTGAAACAGATTGCGTCCAGGTGTGAGGGGTCCATACTTATTTCCACCACTCTCTTTTTGGCTCATTTGGTCTACAGATCTTCAATGAAGGGGAGTTTTATAGAAATTATTTTTTCTGCAGGTTTAATTATTCTTTGATGTCTGTGTTTATCTTGTTTAGTTGCAGTGCCAAACCAGACAGTTTCAGCAGAGTGATGGTGTGTGTGTGTGTGTGTGGAGAAACTATCTTTGTGACTTGTTGTTTTGGCATACAGTGCCCTATCCTGAGGAGAGAAGTTGAAGCAGTTTGTGAAAGATGAGGGGTTTAAGCTCAAATGGATCGTGGTCCAATACACACACAAATGCACTAAAGCACAGAAGCTGCCAGAGGAGACTTTCTATTTAATTAGAAATACATGGCAAAACGAAACCTACATAAAGGCACCAATGACCTGAAAGGTTCTCCTCTTAGTAAAGTCCACTTAGCCCTAATCTTCCCAGTTGTGGGAGGCTCTCTGTAAGTCTTCTCAGGAGCAAGGCTGTAGGAGCGTGGATTCACGAGGCGGGAGTCAGGCTGAATACAACGAGATCTTTATTATCTTTTTAACAGCAACTGAAAACCAGCGTGGCAAAAGCCCGCGCTCGCCACTTTTATATCTGGCGCCCTGGCCGGGCGCTGGCCAATCACCGTAGAGCACTCCGTGCCCATATATGGCAACCTCCCCGAGGGGAGGGGGGAGTAGAGCACTCCGTGCCCATATATGGCAGCCTCCCCGAGGGGAGGGGTGGGGGAGTCGATCGGCGTCGGCTCTGCCGCGTCCCGGGGTTTCCGGGATCCAACAACCCTCCTCACCTCTCCTCATGCCCCTCCTGTGGCATCAGTGACCCCCCACATCCCCAGCGACTCCCTCACAGCTCCCACATAATTGATGCAGGATTTCCAGTGGCCCCCCAGCCCATACTCACCCTGCTGAGGGCCTCCCAGAGGACTCCCCAAACATAGGCGGTCTACAGGTGGACTTTCCAGCAGTCCCCCAGCCTACCTACGGACCTTCTAGTGGCCCCCCAGCCCACCTGCAGGCCTTCCAGCGATCCTCCAGCCCATACTTGGCCCTCCCAGAGGACTCCGTCTACCTTCGTGGCTCTGTCTACCTCCATAGACCTTCTGGCAGGCTCCACCTACCTCTGCAGCCCACACGTGACCCACCACAAGGCTCCTTGGCTAAGGTGGGCTAGAGCTGAGATGGCGAGGGCTGGTCCCTTGTCATCTCCAGGGCAGCACCACGAGTCGAATAAACATAGGCCATGGGCCAGATCAGGCCCACAGGCCTTATGTCTGACACATATGCTTTAGGATGTCTTCAAAAGCTGATGAAAGATGTACAACTTTTACCATTGGTCTGAATGGAGGACTTAAACATTGGTCTTTAGCCTTTGGTCTTTCTACTTTGCCAACATCTGGCTCCTCTTCATCCTTCTTTTAACATTACAGCTATAATCCTCTGATTCCATTATTCTATTGCTTGAGGGAGACCAGAGGCCATTACCCTAAGAGCATTTATGGCGGAAATGAACTAGATTTACATACATGAATGTTTTGATTCTAGAGATAGTTGAAGGGCAGCTTTTGTGCTGCAACTTAGGAACACAGCTTGCTCTGTCTTACAATACTTCACAGTTCCCATAAACATAAGCACACACATACACAGAGTACATCCCTCTAAATTATCTATTCAATGGTATAATTGGCCTCGTAGCCCAATATTTCTTACTCTGGCAAAGAAGTCCACAAAATCCAATGCTCTGGTCAAATAATAAAGCAGCATCACCCTGTTGCATTGCATGCCCCTTTACCTCTTAAATCCATGCGCATGCACAAAACAGCCAGAGCTTGTATCACTACTTTTGTCATTTCCCCATCCCCTGTGGATGTCCCTGAACTCTAATTTTTCACTCGAGATTATATTCATAATGATTGTCAGCCTGACAGGTTTTGTTTTTCACTGCAATTTCAGTTCATACCAAATCATTGATATGGGATGTTAGTATAGATAATGCAAACCTATGGAATGAAAAGTCTCCTTCAAGTCAAGCTTGATCCCCAGGGATTTCACAACCATATTGTCTTCTTGGCAACAGCATGGAAGTAGTTGCCACTGTCTCCTTCTGGGAATTATTTTCCCACTTTCCAGACTAACCGCCCGTAGAGGCTTCCATCCAAATGCACCAGGCCCCACTCTGCTTCCGAGCCCAGATGAGGTTGGCTGGGTGCTGACACATACCAATCTACGCAGAACCACATATATTCCCATACGGGAGAAGAGGAGGTGACAGCTGCTCCTCCTGCTGCTTTTATTTTAATGACTGCAACATTTCCTGGAAGATCTCTCCAGTAACTGGAGTCACTCTTTCCCAACTGTCAGAATGCAAGACAATCTGGCTGCTGATTTGAGATAAGACTAGAGGTAGGAGTGCCCAGACTGGGTGGATGAGCTGAATTAATTGTATACATTTTAAATTCTTTGTGTGAAAAGCACATTGTACCTCTGGCATTTGTAAATAATAACTGAAATGAGGTGGAGTCTGGAGTCTGTGTGTATTTGTACGTGAGCGTGGGAGGGAGAGAGGAAAAGAGTACATTGGGGCAAAACTAAAGGCAAAAATCTGTAGGATGCAGATCCAGTCATTATTACCTATGATCTGGATTAGTTGCTGTCTTTTATAAGCAATAAACTCTAAGAGAGAGATAGGAGAAGAGGAACTTAAACATTTCACTGCATTTTTAAATAAGTGTTTTCCATCTATTAAGATGCTTTTGATTTGGATATTAACAAGCTAATGGAGCCATCCTGTTCTGTTCTAAAAATAAACTGGTAAGGGGGGGATCTGCTCATAGTATTAATAATCCCATTAGCATTGTGTCTGAAAAGTTATTCACATGTATACTCCAACATGGTATCCGTAGGTATCAGTGTACTTGTGGATATCTCCAGTGGTACCTTGCCAGTCTCCTTGGCTCATCTCTATTTTTGTTAGGTTGGTTTAATTAAAAATGATTATAACAATTGCAGAAGATGCTGGCACATTGCCAAGCAAAGGATTAGCTTCTAACATCATATTTATTTATAAGAATAAAATATATATTTACACTGCAATGTAAATAGATCCAACAGAGTCTTCAAAATATAATTGATTAGTAAGAGTAGCTCAGGCTTCTGTTTAGAAATGTGTCCATTTTTCCAGCAAGCAAAGATAATTTGAGGCAGTAGAGAGCACCTCTACTAGGTAGGTATTTTACTATTGGCTCTATCCATCATAGATGTTTTGGTGAATACAGACAAGGTTCCCCTCTGATGGCTGCCATTTTGTGAGAGGATCCAAAACAGCCTTAAAAAGTATGCTGATTGACTCTCAACCCCAAAGCTGGTTTGCCTTTTACATGATTAGTAGTAGAGCCTGGAACCCAGCATGGTCACACTCCTCAAGGATCAAGGAAGGCAATTGGGGCAGCTCTATGTCTCTATGCAATAATGCAGACCAGGTCCAAATGGTCATAGAGAGAAGTGAGCAGGCACTGGAGGGGACAGGACATTCTTGCAATGGGTTACAGTGGCCAAAAGGGGCTGGACCACTGATCTCATCATCTTTTGATGAAGAATTCTAGCTTGGATGCATGGAGGGTGATTGTGTAGGGGAAGCACCCGTTTAAAACTGGGACAGCTAAAGACAGCTTTAATTTCTTCCGGTATAAGCTGGGGAGTTGAAGGCAAGGTCACAAGGGCGCAGCAGAAAAAAAGCAGCTAGTGGAGCATGCTTATGCTAGGAACATGAAGAAAAGTCTAGAGACTCTCTTTAACTTGAAGCATCAACATTGGAAGAGCTAACAAAACAAAAAATAAAATGTATCCCATTCAAAAATTTTACTAAAGTTCTTTAAACTCTTACTGATTGCTTCTTGCTTCCATCTGCTGGAAAAAAGTAAAATAAGGGATTCTTTAAAAAAAAGGTGTAGTACTGAGAGAAGGGTAAAGTTTATGAAAATTAGGGTCGCAAAATAAAAAATAACTATGTTTGAGTTGAAAAGTTTAGAGAATTTTTAAAAAAACCTACTATGTCAGAATGGTGCCACCTGGTGGCTACAATCCTCTGCTCAGAACACTCCTAGGAAAATGTTCCATTTCTAGGGGGCATTTGAGGAGACGGAAAGAAGCTTCTAATCAGTCTATTGTTTCCTTTTAGTCTGGCATGTAAAAACAAAATTTTCCTGAGATTTTTGTCTTTCTTGGCTTTGACTTCTCCTCTCTTCTTGGCAATTTCCACTATTTGTTTTGACATCGTATTTGCTTCCTTCTATTTCTTTATCCTTAGCAGTCTTTTTTCACATTTATCCTTAACAACCTCTTTAAGTTCATTCCACAACTCCTCTGGCTCTCCATTGACACTGAGCACTTTAAAATGATTCCTGATGTTCTCCTTGAAAATAGCGGCTATATGTCCCTTTGTTTTTGGGGAGTTGCTTGGCTGTCGTCTTTAGCTTAAACTGGAACTTGCAAATGAGCAGTTTGTGAGCAGTTTCAGTCAGACCTTCCTTTTAGCAACAATATAGTCACTTTGACTTCTATATGTTCTATCTGTCACGTCCATGCATTGAGGCAGAGGATTTTAACCTGGGGTCCACAGACCCCTTGAGGTTTGTGACAAGTTGCCAGGGGGGTCCACAGACAGGTCAAGAAAAATTTGGAAAAAGTAATATACATGAATTGTCTATTAGTAATTAGTTGAATTTGCGGGAATGGAACCCGCCATGTAGCAGCAACATGTTTTGGGGTCAGCAGCTTGAAAAAGGTTGAAAACCTCTATATTGAGGCATCATTTTGGTTATTTGAATACAGTGTTAGCAACGAAGAAATAATTGGATTGGCAGAAATGCATAAGCCATTCTCGTGCTTCATTTCAACTTCCTAAGCCGTATAATCCAACTACATTTTCTACCTTAATGATTTTAGCTTTGGCGTTCCGGTCTCCAATCACAAGCAGCACGTTTCAAATGGAATCTGATTATTAAACCTCCTTTTCTACTGTACATCAGCAGCTGGAGCATAATCATCATATTAAAGGGTTGTCCACGAAGTCTAATTGATATTATTCAGTCATGGCTTTCACTGTATACCAAAACTGTTCTTGGCTGGCTTTATTATTATTATTATTATTATTAAGTTTATTTGCTGCTTATCTTGCTTCAAAGTGACTCTGGGAGGCTTACAGCATAAAAAGATTAAAATCAACAGAAATAAATAAACCCAATAAAATAACAATACAATCAAAATAAAATCATGATCACAAGATAGAGGAGGAGCGAGTCAGATGTGCAGAGGGAGGTGGAGGTGAAATTGTCTCTTATTTAGTCAACCCCCTCCGGTGTTACTTCCCCGTTGGGGCCCTCGGCCATCTGGTAGAGCCAAGTCTTAAGGTTCTGGCAGAAAGTCAGAAGGGTGAGAGTTTTACCTTTCCTAACTATAAAAATGTCATTTTTTTTCATTATTTGTCATGACTTGAGTAATAAACATTGTGATCTCCTGGTTTAAAGTGTCCAGTCCCAGTCCATTTCAACTTACTGATGCCTAAGATTTTAAATTGTAGTCATTTCATTTAATCTTTCACCAATAGACAGAGATTATTAATGATGTCGAGTTGTAAAACTGTTGGAGACAGGCACTGAGTGCCATTATACAGTAAGTGTACTTTCTTAATCATAATAAAGCCGAAGTGATGAAATGTGCACTGTGATGTCACAGCCCAAGACTCACCTTTTCACACTTCCATCATTACACTGCATATAAGTTTAAAAGGAACAAGGTGTGTACATCAGTGCATGCTGTCATTTGTCACACACACACACAATACCAACACGTATGGATGCCATATTCCTGATTGCCATGCAATTTGCCCAGTCTTACTTATGTCAGTTATTATTTCTTGTTTTTTGTTATGGGTTAGTAGCAGCGAGTTGATGAAATTCCCCAAGAACTGTACTTAAAATATATTTACTGCATTCTTTAAACCATGAGTGCAGACAAAGCCATGGACTTAAACCTCCAGATGCTTGCTTTCTGTGAGTAAACTGACTGAAAACGAAGCAGCTTTAAATATCTCATCCATCCTTGCATTGGCAGAAGGCAAGAAATGCAAATTAACCTTTATTTTAATTTTTTTTAAGAACCAGGAGCAAATTTAATTAGCCCTAAGAAAATAGAATTGAACCCCAATGTTGGCTAGCAAATAGATCATACCCAAACAGCAGTATGAACCAAAACACAGCCTGAATACACACTTAAAATAACTGTTTAAGATTATGCTACTTTAAATTTACATCTATTAAGTACATGTAGGCAGAAATGTGTACTGAGAACATTTAAGGCGGCAAACAGTTATAAAATAGAGATTAAAACGAGGGGTTTAACTAATAAATTGTTTTAAAATCAGTGATTCTTTTTTGTCCTCCTTTTTTTGGTAAGAATTTTTATTGTTTTCAACAAAAAACAAAAAACAAACACACAAAACATAAAAAAAACATATTTCAATGTTCCAATCAGCATCCGCTAACTGAATAATCATATTATCTATCATCCATCAATACTTATTCAATCATGTTCATAGGATTTTAAACCTATTCCTTCCATCTTTCATTATACATTTAAATTCACATTTTATAAAAAAGCCATTTTTCCATTTATATAAATGTTCATCTTAGCTATATCCTGATTTATCAGTGCTAGCCTAGATTGTAATTCTATCAGTTTTACTCCACTTTTAAATTATTTGTATTAAATTTACTTTTAAGCATCCTAAATATTTTTCTATTGTTACTTCCATATGGTATCTCCACTCCTTTAGTCTTTCATCTAGTTCCCCATTGTTGTACTTTACCTTAAACATACAAACCAGTTTTAAACATCTTAAACATTTTAAATTATTTCAAATTATACATCATTCTATATATATATATAACAAATTATCGTTTTTCTATAAAACCTGTTTCAAACATACAGTAAAATGTCTTAAGCATTAACTATATTCTTCTTTTAAATTCAATCCTCTTGATCCTTTTCGAACATCACAACACAGTAACAAACATCATTTCAGCCTTAGGTATGTTCTCCTTTTATAGAACATCCTATATAAACCACTACACAATATCAAATTTATAATTTTATTCTATATGCCATTTTGAATATGTGATTACTAATATCCTAATTTGTCAATAAAATTCTAGCTTTCATATTCAATTCACAACACAATAGGCAATTTATCATTTTTCTCTTAAACCTATTTCAAACATCAAATCCAGATTAAGAGATCCTAAACAATATATATATTCTCTTTATATAAAACATCCTATGTAAATCACTATACTATCAAACTTATCATTTTAATCTATAAAGCATTTTTATATGTTTAATTAGTCACTTATAACCTAAGTGCCAATCAGATCCTGCATTTCATATTCAGCTTCTCATTTATAATATTCTTATCTGTCCAAATTTTTTTCATATCTTCCACGTCTGGGTCTCTTTTTTCTTCAGTATTGCTTCTATATCTCCCAAATTCCTCCTCTTCTCCTTTCTTATTTTCCTCCAAGCTCTCTCATATCTTTCTGTGGGGGTCTTATATTTCTTTCAAACTGGTGTGTACATTACTTCTCTTTGCTTGCTTCTTTGTTCAGCTGCACTTATCATTATACTCATTGGGGTGGTTAATACTCTCCCTTTTAAGTCATTTCCCCTTTCCTTGACCATCCTTTAAACTTTTGGGTGATAATTCAATCTTTTATTCTGAAGTATAATCACATCTCCAGCAGCCAGCTGTTTTTCTTCTGTACTTTCCAATTTGTCAATGTGGTTATCATCCATACTACAGTCATCTAACTGTTCTTTAATTCTGGATATTTCTTTTGTATACATCTATCATCCAGCTTTTGTAAAATCTCTTTAAAATTAACTTCTTGTGACTCCATAAGTGTCATTAACATCTCCTGTATACACTTTGGCATTTGTGTTGTCATTATTATTTTTTGTAACAGTCTTTCTTAATACTTCCATTGCTTTACAGCAAGTTTTGGAGTTTTGTTTCTCTGTAAGTCCAAATATTTTCTTTCTTGCCTCAATAAACAACTCACAGTTGCATTCTCAAGGTCAGGCTTTCTCCAACTTTCACTTCACCACCGGGTTCAATTTCTATAAAAAAGCATCCACCAACACCTTAGGAATTCCCCCCAATTTTACGATATGGAAATAATATCTTTTAAATTTCAGTATAAGTAAAAAATTATTTTCACTTTTTTAGACTCTTTATTTCAGTCCAATATTTTCTTTCCTTTTTTTTTTAATAAGTAACCCTTTTTAGTCGCAATTTCTTTTTCCTTCTTTTGGACATTAGGTCTTTAATCATCTTTTTAATCAGGTAAAATAGTCTTTTTGGAGTAGGATTTTAGCAACTCACCCAGGTGGCTAGGTGTTTTTTTGGCAGTCTGCTTCCAAACCACTCCATTTCTGATCCGCTACTCGTCTGCGGCTAAACGCTACGATGATAGCAGCCCAACATCGCAGATCTTCTGAGGGGTCTCTTCGCAGTCCCAGGGCAATCATCACCTCTCCTGGGACTGCAGAATATCCCCTTTCTTTGTTGCCCCTCTGGGGCAACTTTAGGGTCGGCTCCTGGATCAGAACGGACCCGATCTACAAGCTGTCAGGCAGTTCAGCCTGAGAGCCTCCCAAGTCTGCTGCTGCACTGCTGCACCATTCACTGGAAGTCCACCTTTAATTAATTTTTGAACAGCAGAAGCTCACCAGATGAAACTCAAATAATGAAATGCTAGTGGCTGAAAAGCCGCACTTTTTATAATATACTTATCCAGATATTTCAAGAGAATTAAGATAGACAGAATTTATCAAAAGCAGAAATCCTCATATAGAACTAAATACCATTATAGAAAACTTTCCATAGTGGCTCTGGGGCTCCATTTCCCATCTGTTGTTTTTTGTTTTGTTGCCATAGCATTTTGTGAATTTGCAAGTCCTCCCTCATGGCCATAATGGTGCCTAGAAATTCCAAATGTTATTGTAGCACGACTCCCATAGGAGCTGCAATAGTCTGACCACACACACACACACACACGCACGCACCCTTTGTTCTTCTCCACTTAATCAGTTCCAAAGTTCTACGGTTTTTCTGGTTCACCTCCCTTTTCAGCTTTGATCCAGGTCAGCTCTCCTTCTGTCTCTGTTCTGTCTCAGCTCCCCTCCTGGTCCTGGTTTGGGTCAGCTCTTTCTCTGGCTCCATTCTGCCTCAGCTCTCTGCCTGACATTGGTCCGAATCAGTTCTCCCTCTGGCTCCATTCGTTAATCGCTTTCCATCTTTCCACTTTCCTCCCTCCCCCCACTTTGTAACTTTCTCTCCTCCGTTTTCTCCATTCAATTGCTTTCCTCCCTCTCCGCTTACTCTCGGTTTCTCGCTTTGTCATTTTCTCTCACTCCACTCGCCAGCTGCTTTCCACTATGTCCTTCTCTCTCTGTTTCCAATCGCCAGTTGATTTTTTATTTTCCTTCTCTTTCGCCGATTGCTAGCCACACTGCCCTCCTCTTCTTTTTCCTTTTCCTTTTCCATTCCTCTTCCTGTCCTTCCTCCTCCCACTGTTCTGCCTCTTTTGGCGCAAATCCCTGATCCTCATCCTCCTCTAATTCGTGCCAAAAGGGACTTTTCTCCCTCCCACGCCTCAACTGTTCAACGCATCACCATCAAACAGCTGACACACAGCGATCAACTGATGTGTGGTTTGGGAGGAGACCCCTCTTGGTCTCTTCCATCTTCTCCGCCCCGCTTGAATAAAATGTCGATAATTCAGATAGTCACAAGAACAGTAAATATATCTGCTGCATTATCTAAAAGTAAAATGGTGTAAGAAGTTTCCATAAAAACTTTATCAGGAAGATATCTTAAGAAATATATAGACATATAGAAGGATCAAAGGTTAAAGGTTAATAAATAGGGGGAGGGAAAATGGGTGTGTATGTGGGCGAT
>JANHFO010001173.1:221813-233803 GCA_032468095.1 Pareas carinatus | reverse complement strand
GGGGAGGGGGGAAATGTTTTATGTTTTGTGGTTGTGTTCCTTTTTGTGTGTGTTTATAAAACTTTTTAATTAAAAATAATAATATTTGTGAATTCCAATAATTAAAAATATTTGAACAAAAATTGGCACGCGATTGAAATTTATCTATCTATTTATTTTTATTTATTTATAAAATTTATATGCCGCCCCTCTCCGAAGACTCAGGGCGGCTTTCAACATCTAAAAAACAAAGAAAACATTTCTAAAAAAACTGTCCTGGAAATGGGAAGACATTAAAAGGCTCCTAACTCAATCACAACATTTGTGGCCAGATCTCGCCAGCTCACAAGCATTTTACAGGTCATAGGACCTTGGTACAGATCTGTGTACATTCATGAGTCATTAGATTACTGTATCCCTACTAGAATCTTCTTCCAAGAAACATGCGAGCTTTGTGCTACCGAACCAGAAGCTGGACAGGTGGATGAAAAGGAAAATATCTTCATTCAGCATTGTTTGCTCTGTTTTGCTTTGTTGAGGGGGTGGGGAGATGTGAAAGGGACCATACAGTCATTGAAACCTTATCCAACTCTTTGCATCTTACAAAATTAAAGCAGCTAAACGAAGTAAAATAAGAAGTAAAATTGTGGAATGTACACTCTATAATTTAGAAGAATCCATTTCATTACAATTCCTTTGCTTGTTTCTCCTGCTCAGTTGTTTCTTCTGAAGGCAGTGGGTTTTTCTCTTGCATTTCTGCCTTCTTCCAACTTAGAGTTGTCAAATTTCTCAATTTCAGCATATCTGACTTGTCAGATTCTGACTGATCAGTGAGACTGTCCCAACCTTCCCGCAGTCACTCTGAACTGTAATATTCCTGGGATGTTTCTACCCCTCGAATTTGGAACAAGAGATTATCAAATTGGGTCATCCTAATTATAGAATGAATGCTTCAGAATGGTTTAAATGATCATTTCCACCCCATAGCCTTGCTGGTTTTTCTCATTGGTAGAACAAAGAAGATAGAGGTTTTTAACACATTATAACTGTCAACTGTTACCTCACCAAAGTTTAAATCCTACATCACTCTAGCCGTTTGATAAAGTGAGCTACATCTTATGAAAGTTTAAGCCTTTTCATAAAGTTGGCTAGCCAGAAATGGTGCTATCAGACTCCTCGTGATTTTTTGCCACCACAAACTAACATGGCTCTCTTCCTACAGCAAACACACTCCTGGAAAAGTGTTGCGATTCTGTTGCTGAAATGCATTATTGTTAGGTTAAAATTGCTTAAATATGGGAGGCAGGGGAGGGAGGCTTGTTAAATGAAATTTAAGTTTCTTAAAAGCTTCTCTTGGTTAAATGAACTCTCAACAGGTAGTTATGCCAAGACAGAGGTCATGAACAGTGGACTTTCAGAAGTCCCTCCCCTTTTTGCACTGACAAAAGGGTTTGTTGGATATCTAAAGCTGTGAGCAGTCAAAGGAAGAATACAAGATTACTTATTTGAACTTGCTCCCCTTTTGACTGTGGATGCTTATAGGCTGTTAATCCCTCCCTGCCACTTGTTTGCAGGTCTGTATAATTTTTTGAGGGAGGGTGCTTGTAAATTACTTGGGATGCTTAGACTGAAGTCTAGGAATAATCAGAATCATACTGGAAGAATCCCAGTGAAATTACTGTGTATGGTTAGTTTACTTCTCATGAGGTTTTCCTTCAGATCAGATGTCTCTAGAGTTTATCCCTAGACAATCCTTCACAAGCAGGAACAAACTTCTTCCCCTGTCTCAACCTTCTTCCCTATTTTTGGCTTCCAGAATTAATCAGTGGTTTCAGGACCTATTTGCTAAAGACTGCTCAGATAAACCTTTGACTGAATTCAGCATGGTGGTTTTTAGATGAAGCAGGAAGTACCAGAATTTATTATAGAATGTCTCCTGCCTCTTCTTAGTCACCAGCTATGGTCTTCAAGACCAAGGAGCCAGAATTATATTGCGGTTAACTTATCTTTCTAGCATTTGTAAACCAAGAAGGAAAGAGAGTGGTTGCAAAACAGAGGTTATGTAGATGCATACACTCCATAAGTGACCCTTGTTCACACAATATGAGTAGTGACTGGACTATTCCATTGTTTGTTTATTCGTTTGTTTGCTTTTAATTTCAATGCTAAAATTTAAAACGCAAATATTTAAGCTGCCCCATCCCTGTGTAGGTAGTTGGGACAAAGGCCAAGCTTTTGCTTATTTCCAAGTAGGAGTCTGCCTCAGTTTGTAATGATGACTGGCATTAGATCAAAGTGTTTACCCATGGTTAGCACAAAGCTTGGCTGAATATATCATACAAACATGTTTCAGAAGCCTTCCTTTCAACAGTGCAAAAATAGGTCTGTCTCTACCACTGAGTTATAGGGCTCTCTACCAATTCTTGAGTCAGCAAAAAAACCCAAAAGTAGCATTTTCATTAACTCCAATCATTTCACCGACTTCCTTCCAATGAAGGGATAACAAAACCAAGCAGATTTTGCACATCTGGGGGCTGTCCTTGGATGGTACCGGGGCAGGGGTAATACTTTGACCTTAACACAACTAAGGACAACTAAAAGCCTGTTTCCTTAATGGGCTGGAATCTGATAAAGGCAACATCATGGGAACAGAAAAAAGAAGTTGCCTGGGCAGATTTAGTAGGTGCAAGTATGGACATGTAGCTGAAGCATCTGCAGATACTTTATGCAACAGTAGCATAAGCTTCTATTCTACCTGGTTACAGTATATCTCAGGAGTAATAAACACCATATAAATATTTCTCATTCAAATATACACACACAGACCTATTAGCATCTGATTGTAAGTCTGGGATGGGAAGAGCAAAATATTCAGAAATGTAGATTACTGACTCTGTTTGAATCCCAATATAGCCTTCTATTGCTTCTAATATTAATAAATTCATCCTAATACAAAACAGACCCAGTCTGGCGTAGTGGTTAAGATAGCAGGTTAGAAACTAGGAGATCATGAATTCTAGTCCCACCTTAGGCACAAAACCAGCTGGGTGACCTTGGACCAATAATTGTTTCATAGCCCCAGGAAAAAGGCAACAGCAATAGCACTTATATACCGCTTCACAGTGCTTCACAGCCCTCTCTAAGCAGTTTAGAGTCAACATATTGTCCCCAACAATCTGGGTCTTCATTTTACTGACCTTGGAAGAATGGAAGTCAATCCTAAACTGGTCAGAATAGAATTTATGGCAGCAAGCAGTGAGTTAGCCTACAATACTGCACACTAACCACTGTGCCACCACGGCAAACCATTTCTGAAATCTAGCCATGAAAACTGCAGGGACTTATGCAGGCTACCAGGAGTCACCACTGAGTCAGGCATCAAAATAATGAACCAATACTGTAATAATAAATAATACCTAGCTCAACCCAACTGGTCACAATATTTATGATTCATCATACAGACTGAATCCTGTATTCATATGTCTTACCTTCTCTTATGGCTGTAAAAGGGATTCCCTCCTCAGTCTTTAAGCTGATGACTTTCAAAGCTACCAGTTGATTGCATATTCTATTGGGACAGAATATACTGTAATTTTCTCTTCACTATACCTAATAATTGAACTCACAAACCAAATCTATAAATCTACCACAATTAAAGTGATTCAGTACCACGCAATGCACAAATTGGCATTGCTTACTCATATATGTAATAATTGTTTTATTTATGCAGTCAGTTTACCAAATATGTGGAGAGAGGAGGCTTGCCTCCAAATGGTGCCTTCAAGGATAAAACATGCTAACATTTGCTTTCTTCAAACTATGAAAAGAAAGTCTTATTCCCCCTTTCTGCAGTGAAACATGGCATCAATCTAGAAACCCACTTCAATTGAAAATTAAATTCTCACTTCTGCAATCTTGTGGATTCAGAGTCAAAGCTTCTGAGGGGCATTTGTATGAAGTTCCATTTGAATTAAATAATGGTTGTATTGTCCATCACCCCTGAAACAGCATTTTTCTTCACTTAGTAGTACAAATTTCCAGATAATATTCATTGACTTGCAATAAGTGCAAAGAATGTTCTTATTTTAACAAAATTACTTTTTATAGCTGAGAAGATCTTATTATACCTTAATAATGAGCTTTTCCAATGTCTTCATTCCAAACTGCTTCCTATAAAGCTTTTTATTCTTTGCCAAACACTTACCTGCTAATTCCTTTGTACACCACAGTGTTTGGACCTTCACTCAGTGTCTCAAGATGCAAGTAGGATGAGACATTCCCAAATGGGAGACTTCTTGGCTTAAATATCAATTGGAGAGAGATAGAGAACATATGCATTCAGTTCTAAAATGTATTAAACATTTTTTGATTCAAAAGTTCACTATCTATGAACCAAACAATGTGGGAATGTTATACTTTATGATGATTGCAAGAAGTATCCCCTTTACATATTTTCCAAGTTTAAGTCCATGTACAAACCAACGCTCAAATGACTTTTCCTGTCTCACTTGAACCTGTGGTTGCAGGTTACAATTTCTCACTTATAAGACCTGTCGTTGTCACTTCTGAGACATGTTTGCAACAGTGGGATATAGAATGTTTAATGTGCAAGATTACTCAGCAGAAAAATTAATTAAGATTAATAGGTCTTTCATGAAGTTAGGAAGTTAAAAGCAGGAATCCAAAGGTGATAGATATACCATCTTTCTGAGTTCATAGTTGAAGTTCAAATGAATTGTTTTTTCTTCTGTCTGATAAAGGATAATCTTTCATATCCTAATAGAGAACACCAAACTTTTCTCCTTGTTTTCTAACTCCAAGCTATACATATACATATGTACATACATACATACATGTGTGTGTGTGTGTGTGTATTTATTCTGTTATTTGTGATTGTTAAGTAAAGTTATTTGTTAAGTTAAGTTACTATTAGCATTATTTCTTATTTAAATTTATTATAACTTTTAGAACAGTTCAAGCACAGATTTTATGAAAATATCTTCTACAGTTCTTTTCACGTAAAGCATGGAATTTTTCCCCAGAAGAATTCATCACCAAAATCATAGTCTGGATGATACAGAATTGGTAGGTTCTTCCAGATTTTGGTTTCTGAAAAGTATGGAACTATGGTGGATGCAATTCATTCCTTGACTATTACATTCTTCTTGGATCTCTAAACTGACTGGGTGAATTAATAACATTTCAAAAACAGAAATGTACTTATTGATCAGATCTTCCCATATTTTTCTTTTCTGATCTTTTTTTAGTTGATTCATGACAGAATTATATTACAGTAGGAGCATACAGTACCCTATACTTTGATATGGTAAAAATCCAGATGAATTAGTTCTCTGTATGTCTTGACTGCCAACTTACAGCCACCCAGAGTCATGCAGGCCTGTTCTATGAATAGATCTTTAAGGACTTAGTACAGGTTGTTCTTGACTTACAACCACAACTGAGCCCCAAATTTCTGTTGCTAAGCAAGACAGCTGTTAAGTGAGTTATGCTTCATTTTATGACCTTTCCTGCCATAGCTGTTAAGTCAATCACTGCATTTATTAAATTAGCAACATGGTGAATCTGGCTTCCCCACTGACTTTGCTTGTCAGAAGGTTACAAAAAGTGATCACATGACCCTGGGACACTACACCCATCATAAATATGATTCAGTAGCCAAGCATCCAAATACTGATCATGCAACATGGGGGTGCTTTAAGTGTGAAAAATGGTCATAAGTCACTTTTTTCAATGCCATTGTAATTTTGAACAGTCACTAAACAAACTGTTGTAAATCAAGGACTACCTGCATAGCATGTGCAAAGACATATACTATAAATGTACATATGCATCCTGTGTATTATAAAGATGAGCATCTGGTTAACTTGATATATTAGTCAATCCAATAAATTGTTATCAACTTATTTTTCCTAGTGTTTCTTATTTTGTGAAGCTAACATGCAGCCCAATCAAGAAATTTCCTTTACTTCATGAGCTTTAGCTCATGCCTCTCCCAAAATGTCATAGGTAAGAAACTCCTTACTTTCAGTTCTCCTTTTGGTTGTACGTTGTCTTGCTGTGATGAATCTTCTTTCTCTTCATAACAGCAGCATAGGCACCTGGGACTGGAAAATTTTCCACATAAAATGTCACCCATTTTCTTCGGCCCTCAAACTGCTTGATCTTCTATCTCTCATATTCTTTTCTGTTTACCAAAGATTGAAAATGTATGAGTGCTCATATGACTTGCATGAGGTCTCTCATGACTCATAAAACCCTCTTTCTTCTACAGTTTTAGGCAAATATTTCAAATTTATTTTTTGGGTAACTCTTTCAGTTTACCAAACACTGTTCTGGATAATGTGCATATTTCCAAAGAAACAATTAATTCATAAACTTGAACAGAAAATAAAAATTCTAGACCAAAGTCTATGTTACCTCCCAGCACAAACTATCAATGGGAAAAGTATGCATATATATATGAGAATGTATGTTTTGCAGTTTGGGGGCTTCCTTTTCACAGCTGTGATACTTATGGAGCAGAATAGGTTTGCTGCTCCAGAACTTAGTCTGTATCCCAGAGCAACGCTTTTTTTGCATTATTCCAACCTTTCAATGGGAGCTGCACTAATCATTTGCCTGGTGACCAGTGGTGACAAGGGTACAGTAATGGTTAAGACACCAGGCTAAAAATTGGGACACTGTGCATTCTAGTCCTACTTTAGGCATGAAGTCAACTGGGTGGCTTTAGGCCAGTCACTCTTTCTCAGTCCTGAGAAGCAGCCAATGGATGAGGCACCTCTGAAACATTTTGCCAAATAAATTTCAGGGTGATCACCAGGAGTCAACACTGATTTAAAAGCACGTGTACACACATATTACAGTATTATTTTCCCAAGCTTTTGTTGTTGCTTGAAGTGTGTGTTTTATTTCAAGAAAACCTGAGATATTCCATCCCCTCCAGTTGGTAAATCATGATTAAATGTAGACTGGTTCATGCATGCTGGTCTCATTTTACTGTTTGCTTCCCCTAACACAGCAATAGTTATAATTATGAGTGCTTATGATTTACACAGCTGGCAGCACAGTTTGAGGTAGTGTAGATATACAATTAAGGATTTATTCTGTGTCACTTCTTTGTCTATCACAGTGCCTGCTTTGTTTTATGTACAAGATGATAAATCTCAGGTCAGTTCCTTATGTTTTTCTCTCCAGCTTCACATGCTTTGATCCTTTTATTCTCCTTTTAATAGATATAGTTATCTAGACGGTAAGCTTTGCTCATGCCTATAACATATTTCCTGTAACTAAATCTCTTCTCTGTTAGTCACATATCCTGCTTCACCAGTAGTTACTCATATCAAATTCCTGGTCTCAGGAATGGTCACAGTACTTACAGAATACTTCAATTTCCAACAGTATAAAAGCAAAGAAAACTAAAACCGTAAATTCACTGGGCTTCATTCAGAAATGAATGCATTGGATTGCACTGACAGTCTTGAACAATGCAAAGCTGAATTTACATTTTTTTAAAAAATATCTATATTTTAGATAACAATTACTGTGCTACACACAATCTGCTCAGGCTTTAAGCGCAAATTAGCACCATGGCATCTTTTCAACTTCCTGCCAATTTCCACTGCAATTATAATGTTCAGCATTGATAACAGTGCTAAAGCATGCACAATGGGGTGTATTCATTAACTCCTGCCTACAGGGCATTGATGGTATTTTAAAAACAAACACGGGATTCCGAAACAAGAGGCATCAGCCTTGAGCAGAGCTTACTAGATCTGCTCTGCTAAAAAGCCACATTATAGCTAGAGGGCAGCAAAGAGATAGAATTGTCTGGCTTTTTTTATGAGGCACCTGATTTTTTTTCTGAGTACAGAAGGGAGTAAAGTACTCCCTTTGCCTTCAAGCCCCAGACTAGGGGCTATAGCAGGCCTGTCGCTAGGCGACCCACTTTATTACAACAATAAGTTTTACAAGCGGGCAAAGAAAGAAAGGGAGTCTCGGATGGCCATTTCTAGGTTATGAAAGCTAATAAGCTAGAAACGGCCATCTGAGGTTTCCTTTCTTTCTTTGCCCGCTTGTAAAACTTCTTGCTGTAATAGAAGTGTCTGTATCCTCTTTGATGCCCACTAGAGGTCGCACGGAGTTTCCCAAGCCTGACCTGGTCGCTTTACTATTGCTTTTGCTCATGATCTTCGAAATAAAAAGGGGCAAAAAAGAGCGTAGAACATTCTAAGAAAGTGCCAATAATAGCCGCTTCTTCAGATTTTTCGAGAGTTGTTCTTTTGTTCGCTTCTTTTCTTTTCAACCTCTAGCCACCGTCCGCCGTGTTGATACGGCTTCCTAGCAGCGCTTTAGATCACGCTCCTGCATTAGTTTGTCCCATTCAGGATCCCGTCCTCATCTTCTCTTCCGCATCCTTCCCACCTTTTCTCGCCCAGGTCAGCCCCGCCCCTCCGGCCCAGTAAAGCCCGCCTCTTTTCTCTCTACGTGAGTCAGCTGATTCCAGCGCGCCTGGCAGCCGCCGGTGCTTTGGGCAGACTTAAAAAGCGGTCGCGAGACTTCAGGTGAGAGGGAGGGGAGCGAGGCGGCGGGTCGTCAGCGCGGGGACCCCCTCCGCTTCGCCCTCCCTCCCCGAGACCTTCGGGGCGGCGCGCGGGGCGGAGCCTCCGCCTGGCCGGGCTATGGAGCCGCCAGCCGCGCGCTGGGAGCACCCCGAGACCCTTCCCAATTAGGCGGCCTCGCCTGCCTGTTGCCCCGGCTTCCCGCCCCTCCTTCAGCCCGGCGCCAGAGCCCGTCTCCTCGTTCCCGATAAAGGAGAGCGTTGGGGTTGCAACGAGGGGTCCCCTGAGCTTGCCTGCTTTCTTGCAGACGTCTCATTACCCAAACTAGGTAACCTCATCAGTGCCACCCAGTTTGGGTAATGAAAGAATGGAAGCAGACAGCCAAGCTGAGAGAGCACCGAGGACTCAGGCTCTTGTGTTTCCTTTCCTGAGCCGAACTTGTACCGGCAAACGCGAGAAGGTTTACCCTCCTGGGATTCAGCCGTTCCCCAATTCCAGGAAAAACGTCCCCATGAATTCCTCAGAAGATGCGATGTTGTGTCCCGTCCTCTCCCTAGACCTGCTGAAAATCTATATGCTGCCCTTGACATTGTCTGGGGAATGTTTGTCAGGCCCTGGGAGGGAAATGGGTCCTAAATGCCACAGGTAAACCGGGGGGGAAGGTGTTGTAAATGTAAAGCCATCCGCCCTTATAAAAATAATAAAGGTGGGGTTTTAAAAAATCTAAAGGTTTCATGTGTGCATGTGATATATATGAACGAAGCATGATAAAACATAATAGGATATTAAGGTGGCAAATATACTTAATGCTCCTGCCTTGTTTTGCCAGCAACAACCACCTTGTGAGGTAGGATGGGCTGAGAGAGGAACTGGCCCAAAATCACCCAGCCGGCTTATTCTCTCCTGAGTATGACTTCTTTCATAGTCAAACGTTTAAGAGATTAGAAATTGAGTACTGTTAAAAGAGATTGAAGAAATCATTTTTTAGGATTGATATGTAAAAGTTCAGCCAGAATTCAGTTACACACAATACAATCTTGCCAGACTAAATCCTTACTACTTCCACCCTAGTGTACTGGGGGATATCCCTGGAAGTTGCTGTCCTTACTCTCTCTTTCCTATTCATCTCTGTGCTGCGCTGCCTTTTGTCTGGTCCCCTTTCTGGAATGTGCTCCCTCCTTCCTGAAAAATTGTCCCTTCGTTGTAGTCCATCACACCATCTCCACCTCCATAGAAACTATCTCTCACAATAAGATAACATTGTTCTAAACTAGGTAGACAGTACTGATATTCTTATTTATATATGTGTAGAATGTCATTTTAAAAGTAGGTTGCTATGAAATGAAGCTAGGCCACTATAATCCCTAATTTTTAAAGCAAGGCACATTTCCTCTGGTCTTTTCTATTAATGCTTTGGTTTCATGCAGAAAATTACATTTTTAGATTTCAGTAAATGGGAGAGGTCACAGTTGTAATTTGAATGCTTTTTTAAAAAAAATGTTAGTTATTTCTATGACAGTCTTGGTACAAGATGAGTCTTATTTTGGTAAAGTGTAGAGTAGGGCTGTCAAATTCAATTTCATTGAGGGCCATTTCCACCACGGCCTCTGCCACCACAGGCCAATCCCCTGATGCCCCCCTCCCGTGGCAGCCACTGCCATCTTTGCTGCAAATGCCACCCCCCCGCCTGTGCCACCGCAGACAAATTTGCTTAATGGCGATGGTGATTCACTTAACAACCAAAGTAAAATGGTCATAAAATAAGGCCTGGTCATATGACTCACTTAACAACTGTCATTTAGCAACCCAAATTCTGGTCCCAATTGTGGTTATAAATCAAGGACTACCTATATTGCAAGCCTTTCATCCAACCGCTGTTGGTTTTATCATTGCTTTTATAATGTGATACTGGTTTTAGGGAAATGCAGCATAACTAATTGGATGTTTGAGTTCTTGTTTGACATTTAATGTTTTTCTAGCAGTCTATTTTTACCAAGATACCAAAGCTATATCATGATAATAGCTAATCTACTAAGAAATTGACCCCTCTCTGTTCTTATAGCTAATTATTTGTTGTATCCATTCAGGGAAAATTGACATTATAGTTATTCAGTTTGCGTATTAAATCTTGCAACCTTAATACAGTACCTAGATAATGAAACAGGGAAGATCTCTGCTTCATCAATGCCAAACAGAGTAGCAACATGCACTACAAAAGGTCTGCCTTAGACTCCCTGGGAGAATGCTAGCAAGATGACTCATAGCAATGCATACATTCCTGGTGCCAACCTCCAACACACCAAGGAATCGCCAAGTTGGATCCAGCTGCTTTTCTGCCAGTAGGAGAATCCCCTCAGTGACATTTAGCTGAGCACTGCAGCCTGTGGAAAGTGGAATGAATGCTAATGTGCATAGATCTTTACAGTTCTTAGTAACACCTCCCTCACTGTTCCTGGGCAGATTTAAAGGGTGGGGGGAGGTTGTCTTGGAAACTAGAGGAGGAGAAATGGACAAATATCATATTGTCTTCTGCTCCTCCTGTGGAATTCTGCATGAAATCAGACGCTCTCAGCCTACTGAGTCTGATCCATCCTCTTGAGTGAACTCTCAGACTTGGAAGGGGAGTGAGATGATGTTTGAATTGGCCTTGGAGAATTGAAAAACGATGAACATGGCATTATGGTAGGTGTTCTATATGTACTAGAAGTGAGTCTGTACTTAACTGTGAAAATATAATGTCGGTTTAATGTGTCACTCATTGGTAATATGGTAGTAAACACTTAAACTTAACACTTAAAATTGTATGCACAGTTTACGTATCCTTCTTCATGAAGAATACTTTTTTTTACACCTAGCCATGATTGTTACTTCTTGCATAATTTCTGTTAAGCATTAAGCTTGTTGTAATTAAGAAGACCTGCATCCTGAATTGTAGGGAAGTCATATTATTTCTGATATGCTAGGCAATTAGAACTTCTAAATGGGTATGGTTATATGACGGGGAATGTCAATATATGTTAATTGAAATAAAATATGACATTTTCATACTTTTATAAATGCCATTATGCAATTTTTTTTCTCTGAATGTTCCCTTCACTTCATCTGTTTTAAGTTTTTAGTCCATGGAAATATAAATAAGCTACTGCAGCCATTGTATGTAGAGAAACTATTACAATAAATTAACATTGTGTATTAATCACAATAGCACTTTTATCTACAAAATATTGAATAATCATATTTGGGTTTTTGCAGTTGCATTCCACTATTGGCTTATGTGTTTCATCTGACCTACATTCCTCCTTTTGATTTTTCCTACCTACAGTGCGGCAAAAAAGTATTTAGTCAGCCCCCAATAGTGCAAGTTCTCCCACTTAAAAAGATGAGAGAGGCCTGTAATTGACATCATAGGTATACCTCACCTATGAGAGACAA
>JANHFO010001173.1:187639-198711 GCA_032468095.1 Pareas carinatus | reverse complement strand
GATAAAAATAGCTGAAATTTGTCTGAAAATAAGGTCTCTGGGGCAGAAAAATCACACACATAACTGTTTTACCCTCCTGCCACCTATGTGAGCTGCAATCATCCAACCCATCCCCAAATAAAGTGCGTCTCCCTGTTACCTTATGCATAGTGCTCTAAATAGTTGTGGTCAGGCAGTTCTCCTTGGCAGGCCGGCTGCAGGCCCCACACAGCCGGTAAATTATCATACCCCCCCTCTCAAAACTCCGCCAATCATCTGGACTGTCTGAAGCAAGTCAGCGCATGCGCAGTGGCTTCCTTGTCCGTGTTTTGCCGAAAATCATAAATAACTGTTAAAAATTAATATTTTGAAAAATCCTTTCTTAGTGAGCGCCTAGATGGCAATATGAAGGTATATGGCCAGTTTCATCTTTGTAGATGTAATGGTTTTAGAGATCTCATGATCAGTCAGTCATTCAGTCAGTGAATGAGTGAATGAGTCGTTTTTCATGTTTATATCTATAGATGTCACTATAGCTTTAGTACTAGGGAAGGTAAATTTATTTATCTAGCTTTTCTGATTTCAGTGATGTATTAAGTATGGGTTTTTCTAATATTGCAGTATGAAGTAGTTTATCTCAAACTATTGGGATGGCCTTGTGGAAAATTAGTCAATCTCCGCTCTTTCTCTTTCTCTGTAGACATCTCCAGAATATCAAAGCCTTCAAGATTCCAGCTCTTCTTATGAATCTCTGGCTGTCCATCTCAGTAGAAAAAGAAAAGAAGCTGAATATACACTGGGTTTCTGGAAAACGTTTCCTGGGAAAATGACAGTGCGTTTATATATTAGGAGCTGATTGTATTATTTACTAGCACAAATTGTAATACTTTGTTTCTACTTTCTTTTTTTATAGTTTTTTTTCTCAACATAAAAATACAAACAAACATACAATGAACACACAATATAATCAAAACACTTATAAATAAAAAAATGATTTCTAGTTTCATGAAGATAATTCTTCTAGTTTTAGAAAATGGTATCTTAATTATGATTTATTCCTTTCTATATAATGTTATGATATGTATATATATGTATGCGTGTGATGTATGATATGTGATACAATATTATATTTAAATGCAAATAAATTGAAACTCCAGCAATACCAAATTTCTAGCATGAATTGCCTTACCTGTTGTTAAATTGTCTTGCATTTCTTTTCAATTATAGGATTCCTTGAGGAAACCTGAGCGGCGACTGATCTGTGAAAGCAGCAATCGAGGATTGTCACTGCAACATGCTGGGAGATTTTCAGTGAATTGGTTTATCCTCTTCAATGATGCCTTGGTCCATGCTCAGGTCTGTACTTGAAGGATGGGGCAATCATCTCTTTATAGGACAAGGAAGGTTTCAATTGAAAAGCATGCTTATTTACAATATATACTTATTTCATCTATATTGTATAGCTATACATCTCACTTTTGCGATTCAAGGCAGTGCACATAGTTATAAAAAAAATCTCAACAATTAAGACAATTAAAATAGCAAAATTATTAAAATATAATTAAAACAATTAAGACTATAATAAAAAAACACTCAGAAGACTGCATTTCAAAACTTACTATTTCACATCCCCAGGCCTGATGACAGAACCAGGTTTTAAGGGCCTTCCAGAAGGTCAGGGCCAATCTCAACTTGTTTTAAAGGGTGCTCCAAAGGGTGGAGGCATAGCAGAAGAGGCTCTCCTATCTGCTAGATCAGGACTTTTCAACCAGTAGTACGCATACCACTGGTGATACCTCAGTACCTAGCAGGTGGTACACGACATCCACGTCGCCCTGGACTCAGAGAAGAGTAGGGGGGATAAACTGAAGCAGCAGCAGCACTACACAGGCCTGGTGAAGAGTCAGCTGGAGCTGCAGTCTTGCCAAGGCTCTGCTAAGGGTGCAGGATTGGTGCACATAGCTTCAGCTGATCAGCACCGCCAGAAACACTGATCAGCTAGAACCACGCACGCTGATCTTGGGCCCTCAGCAGAGCCTCAGCAACACCACAGCTC
Source organism: Pareas carinatus (assembly GCA_032468095.1). Lineage (NCBI taxonomy): Eukaryota > Metazoa > Chordata > Lepidosauria > Squamata > Pareidae > Pareas > Pareas carinatus. The sequence continues at coordinate 196,676 of JANHFO010001173.1, read as the reverse complement.
CAACTGACTCTCCCCCAGGCCTGTGCGTTGCAGCCTCTGCCATCACCAGGAGCAGCACAAAGGGCTTGGTGTGAAAGAGTCAGCTGAGCCTTGGAGAGTGGCGTGCCCAGAAGAGAAAAGAAGGAGGAGAGGGGAGAGAGGAGAGGATATAAATGGAGGAGGTGTTGGTGGGAGAGGGAGAGAAAAAAAAATATGTAAAGAGAAGGGGACAGAAAGAGAGAGAAAGAAGAGAAGATTCTGTGGGGCAAGCCTGAGAGAGAGAGGGAGGGCTAGAATAGGAGAGGATTCTGGGAGATAAGCAGAGGGTTCAACAAAGGAGCAAAGGCTATGGAAGGAGAGTCCAGCGGGCAGTGAAAGAGAGGAGAGGGAGAGTGGAAGAAGGGCCAACGAGCTACCAGACCACCAAGGTAGTGGTGCATGTTAATAAATATGAATAAATTCATCATACATTCGTCAGTGCAAAGGGAAAGTGATTCAGCAAAGGAACCACCACTGAAGAAATAAAAACTGGCACCGAATCAAAAATAAGATTATTTGAAGTTTGGATTTTATTTCATGGAAGAAAACATTCAGCAGCTTCCTGTTTGTGTTATCTGCCAATTGGTTCCACATACTTGGGTGAGAAGGCGTTTTCTTCATTGACGTGTATAAATACTAAGGAAAGGAATTGTCTTCAGCTGGAATCTGACTTAATTTTATCATTAAGCACTCTCCAGCCACAAGTGCAAAGAATAATGTCACAGAAACAGACACAGGTTTCCCATTAAAAGTGTGGTAAGTGGGTGTACTTTTATCACTTTTTTCCTTTTTTTTGTCATCAAATCATTGATACCTTGCTAAGCCACTGGTGGTACTCGAATATTGTCATGTCCTAAAAGTGGTTCAATCTGTGAAAAGCACTGTGTTAGATGAAACTCCTTAGCAACATGCTCTTCCTGACAAACTAATGTAACTGTATCCTCAATAGTTCTCTATTCAGTATCTGTAAAAGAACATATAGGAAAATAATTGGGGATCCTCTGTGTTGTCGCTAGACATATTCTGCCTAGCATGTAGTAAGAGTTCTCTCTTCTGGGATAATATAAAATGAATATAGGCTAGTTCATTAGTTTGTGGGTTTCAAAACACAGTTCAAAAATAGATTTTGTTTTCCTTCTCTCCCTCTCTTCCCTCTGAATGCTTTTCATTATCCAGTCCAGTTATTTGGATTGTCTAAATTGTGAATAATTTATCACAAAAGAAAAACCAAATGCTGCTTCTGCTTTTTTCAGTCTTTGTCAATTGCTATTAATCAGGCATGTTACGAATAGAGGACATCACTGAATTATGGATTATGGCTTTTCTTTGTACAAATATGATCATACACAAGTTGCAATGCAACTTGAATGTCACGGTCAGACCAGAGTTTGCTTGTTTAATATGGCTGTCCCTCTCACCTCAGGGATTTTGGGCAACAAACAAAATTTAACATTAAAGCAGCAATTTAAAAAGTACTTCAGAAACAATCCCCCAAATATTCTTAAAACAGAAAAAGACAAATCAATTACTAACCTTTTTATGCCTGAGCAGTGAACCAGGTCTTGGCTGCTTTCCAGAGTGCCAGTAGTGTTTGGACAGTGTAATCTTGGGGAGGAGGGCTAAGGTGTTCCAGAGGTCAGGAACACAACTTTTTTGGGGTCCCATAAGATGGCTTTTCTTATTCAAAGTTACCCAGAGCATGCTTTCCTCGTTCACATGTAGCAGGGCTGGTAGAGTGAAGCAGGCGTTCAGACATCCTTATCCCATACCACAAAAGGTTTTTATAGGTAACAGCCAGCACTTTGAATTGTACCCAGAAGCTTTTGGAAAGCCATGATGCAAGCAGAGACCATGAACTGAACCTTATATTATGGACATAATCATAATGTGAAGTTTGACCTTTTCCTTTTATTCTTTTGGTTATAGTTCTCAACTCACCATATTTTTTCCTTATCTACCCTATGGGTAGAACCTGTTTCAGAAGAGTCTGGTAACATGTAAGTATTTTTCAGCTCCCTTATATTAAGTTTGGCCTAGTTAAGAAATTGTTGGTTCTTTTAAAACTTATTTTGCAATCCATCCCTGTTTGCTCTTGAACCTGCTTTCATACTCATAATAGAAGTTAAATTCTTATCGTTATGAATCTGGTCCTTTTTAGACTTGTATCAACTGACACAACAACTGTTACTATGGGCTTTTAAGAGTAATACATGCTGAATCTATGAAACCATCTAATGCACCAGTCCCCAACCTTTACGGCTTGATGGCCCGGCAGGGGGAGAAGGGAACCAGCAGCCACTCGCACAGCCCGGTTCCAAACGGGCCATGGCCTGGTAGTGAGCCACAGGACGGGGGTTGGGGACCCCTGGTCTCAGGTACACTTCAGATGTAAGAGTATTTGGTTGTATACAATCTATAGGTAGTCCTCGACTTACAATAGTTTGTGTAGTGACTGTTCAAAGTTAACAACAGCCCTGAAAAAATGCCTTATGGCTGTTTTTCACACTTACAACTATTGCAGCATTCCCCGTGGTCACATGATCAAACTTGATCACATGATCAAAGATGCTTAGTAACTAACTCCTGATGATTGTAGTGTCCTGGACTCAGGTGATCCTCTTTTGCAACCTTCTGACAAAGTCAATGAGGAAGACAGATTCACTTAACACTTGTGTTACTAACTTAACAACTACAGTGATTCACTTAACAACTATGGCAATAAATGTTGTAAAATGAGGCAAAACCCATTTAACTTCCTCACTTAGCAACGGAAATGTTGAGATTTATTGTGGTTGTAATTCAAGGATTACCTGTATTTGCAGACTGCATGCATTCTTCATTAGCAATTGCTAGTGCAATTGTTTAAGAAGAAAATTTATCTATTTACTGCATCTTATTTTTCAACATGCAAATTCTATCAATCAAAATAAGCAGTCATGTAGACAGAATCAATAGTACATTTTTAATGACCATAGTAGAAGGCATGGAACATGTCATGTTAATAGTTCAGTGGAAAAGGTGTGGGATGAAGAGGAAAGTCCAGCTGCAGCAGCTTTGCCCATCTTCCTCTAGGAATTTTGAATTGGAATAGAATAAAGTTGGCTATTTCATTCTTCACTGATGCAGAATTATGCTTCATCTTGCATTCTCTTGGAATAAAATTTCCATAGTAAAACCAGAAGTCTGAATTGCTATACTTAGTTAAAGGAGAACATTTTTACTTTAACTACATGCTAGAGGGAAGATGACAAAGTTTGTTCCTTCAGTAATTTAGTATACATTAATTACAGTGAAATGAAATGAAGAAGAAAGGGAGAACAATCAAGTCTTGCATTTTTATATGAAAACAATGTGATATAGTCATTTCTCTGGATTAACATTTACAAAGCTATTTATTTTCTTTTCACTAGGAATGGTTTGAGAATCACTACACCTGAAGAACAGTTTATTCTCGTTTCATCAAGTCCACAAGAAAAGGTAGAACCTTTTTTGCCCCTTCCCTCCATTCAGTTCATCAGAAGCATTAATAACCTTTCTATTGTCTTGCATGGCTTGCTTTCTAGAGCCTACCTTATATTTTTTCTGTTCCATTCTTTGAAATTGGTATGGAGCATGTTTTTATCATCTGTGCTTATTTCAGATCAACCTAATAAAAATCATTATATCGTGTAGATTTCCTCTAGAATCCATGTACAGTCTAAATATCTAGCATCTCATTTTTGGAAAATAGTTGATAAGATCAGGAGAGGTAACTGCTTTGCAAGCAGAGATCTCACTTTTTTCAACATTTTTTTTTTGAGATGGGATTCCCAATAGTTGGTAGTGATGAAATTACATCTTCAGAGGGGTCCTCATAACTTTTTTCAGTGGTGGTTAAAGACAAAATAACTTTAAGCCTGTTGAATATTAAACATGTCTATTTATCATTTAATTTTTAAAAGAAAGGGACAAAGTAAACTGTTGAACATTGACAATTTTAGTGGTGTGAACTGATGTACTTTCATAACTTAAAATAGAAGTTTTTAATAAATAAATAAATAATCATATGTTGTCTATGTTTCAGCATTTATTCTAAAATGATAAGCCACAACTTATAGCTGGGCTGAGCTCTTTACCATATAGGCCAGGAGCCTCACAAATTACATTACAGTTTGTTAATGGTTATACTTTAACTAATTTATTTAGGGAGAAATGTCTGTGGTACAGTTGTATATTGGACTTATGTAACTGGTAATCTTAAAATTCAGTTCTGATTTTTGAAAGAAGTAAAAGTACTGGAATGTTTATATTCTATAATCCACCATTGTTATTATGTATGAATTCCACGACATCAGTAGATGTGTCATACCAATTTCAAGAAATTCTTGCAAGAGACGTAGAGTGAGAGAAGGAAGAGGAAGATGTGCATCAGAAAGCTTTTGATTATTTTTCACTCTGTTTCAGACTAAGTGGCTGAAATCTATAAGCCAAGCTATAGATCAGGCTTTAAAAGGGATATCTGATTTGCCTCCCTATGGTGGTAGTGGAATCCTTCAGAGACAGGAGCCCCCTATTTCAAGGAATGCAAGATATACCTTCTACAAAGACCCTCGGCTTAAGGATGCTACTTACAATGGTCGATGGCTCTCTGGGAAGCCACATGGCAGGTAAAGCTGAAATTTTGCCCAATTATATGGAAAGACATGCTGTTTATCTAAATGTTTACAGTAGATCACGAGTAAAGAGGTTGATATAAAAAGCTATATTTACATTGAGATAGTAATATATATTGAATGCCTACATTGTCATAATCCTAAACATTAAAAGTTAATCTGGAACAGCCCAGTTGCTTTTGGAAGTTGTAAAAATTCTGCTTAAGCTGTATTATGATAATTCAGATATAGAACCAATCTAATTATATTATTCCATATATTTCAGAGGAGTCTTGAAGTGGACAGATGGAAAGATGTATTCTGGCATGTTCAGAAATGGCATGGAAGATGGGTAGGTATAACAGGCTAAGCAAGGGGAGGGGGGATCTGCTGTTCACAAATATTTTTTTTAAAATAGTACCATATTAGAATTAATAGGACTGGGCATGCTTAAAAATTATTTGGAGGCAGGGAGTTGGATTTTGTTAAACATAGCACCTCTTCTCTATTTGGTAGAGAAGCCCAACTATTCAAAATTCCACAAAAGCAGAAAGGTTTTAGGAAAACACCTTAACACAGTAGATTCTTGTTTAAGGTTCATGAGAAAGCTTGATTGCCTAGTGAATAGAAGATAATAGTATGTCTACACAAAATTCAAAGTACGTCTTCCAAATTTTTCCTGAAGCATGCATGGTTTTGCAAATTATTATCTAGATGTATTGTAAAATGGTGTTTTTTATATTGGCAGATATGGTGAATATAAAGTACCAAATAAAACACTCAAGAAGAGTGACCATTATATTGGATTTTGGAAGGAGGGCAAAATGTGTGGACACGGTATCTACAGGTAATAGAGTGCATGTATGCTGTAGTGGTTATGTTTTGGACTAAAAAGAGGAAAATACATGTTTTAAACCGCCTCCTACTTGCCAGTCTCACATTGTTTTAGATAGGGGAGCAGAGAGTACACAGACGTTCACACTGTTTTGATACAGAATTACTACCTGTAACAAAACAGATCAGATTTATGGTAAGTCCCGGGATGATGGAAACATCCATTGTCACCGCCCCGAGTCCTTCAGGAGGAGGGTGGTATATAATTTCAATAAATAAATTGTCAGAAATATTTTCCTTAATCTCATAATCTAAATTTCCACATTTCTATCTAAATAGTATTGCCCACATAATAATAACCAATCATCTCTCTTGCTTAGAGAGAGAGAGAGAGAAAAACATTATATCTTGTAGCAAAATCCTTAACTTCTTTGTAGTAAGGAATAAGTAGTAAGCCTTGTTTTTCCTTCTAGGTACGGAACTGGAGAGGTTTACGAAGGAAGCTTCCAGGATAATATGCGTCATGGCCATGGCCTTCTACGCAGTGGAAAACTGACTTCTTCTTCACCTAGCATGTTCATTGGCCAATGGGTGATGGATAAGAAAGCTGGGTATGGAGTATTTGATGATATTACAAGGTAAATAGAACATTTGAATTATTATATTAGTAATATGGTACTACTAAATTGTAACAGGAAAAATAATTGCTAAGAAGAGGCAGTGAACCTAAACAATCCTCTAAACAAGATATTATACTATTTTGATTTCATTGAAATAAAGTATCAGTGGCATGATGACATTTAGTGTCCATTAGACAGCTAATCACCAGTCTTGTATTTAAGAATGAGAAATTCACAAAAGTTCACAAATTCTGTACCTCCTAATACAACTTTTTAAATGTGAAAGGATTTCTGATGTGATCCTAGCAGTTGTTGAAACAAATGCTCAACTATAATAAGCTGTTACTTAAATTAGAATATCACTTAATCCAATTGATTTAATTTTCTCACATTTTAGAGACAATAATGCCTTTCTGTATTTTTAGGGGAGAAAAATATATGGGGATGTGGCAAGATGATCTTTGCCAAGGCAATGGTCTTGTGGTCACACAATTTGGATTGTATTATGAGGGATCCTTTAACAACAATAAAATGATGGTGAGTTTCATATTGTATAATGTTGTATAATGGGGAAACATTCTTAACCTATGCCCAATTTTGCTTTTCCCTTTAAAAAGTAAATATATTTATACTGTATTTTTTGCTCCATAAGACGCACTTCCCCCCCAAAAAAGTAGGGGTGGGAAGTGTGTGTGTTTTATGGAGCGAATTCTTCCAAAAAGCATGGGAGATAGATCCGTGGGGCACCGGGAAGGCTCCAATTCGGCCTCCAGGCCGATCTCCAGACCTTGGAGGGGCCTGCGGAGTGATCTCTGCATACCCGCGTTCCGAATGAGAGGGCTCTGGGAGCCGTGCATCTTATGGTCCGGTGCGTCCTATTGAGCGAAAAATACGGTATATTATAATATTATTGCACTTATTTTTAAAGATAGTATTTTAGTTTGACTGATTCTAATCAGCAGTGTTCTGTTCCTGAATAGTTCTACTTTAGTATAAGAGATGGTTTCCATATGCTGCAGTGAAACCTTTGTCTTTGAAAAACTTAGGTTATGTACAGGTTGAAGATTTTATTTGCTTATTTGAATTTATAAGTTTTTCTAGGTAAGTTGGGAACTACAGGTAGAAAGAAAAATAGAGGAAATTTTATTCATTCATCATCCCACCCTACCCCATCTCAGTTATTCTGCTTGAGCTTTCAGTACTGTTAAGGAGCTTTTCTCTGTAGAAAGTTAGTGAAATATATTGATTTGTTTTTGGAACTTTATAAAACGCCATCTGTTAAAGCAATAGTGATTTCTTCATTCAAAGAATTTTAAATGAAGTGTATTAAGATGTGACAAAAACTATTTACACTAAATGGAATTCAGTAATAATAAATAGCATATTAATCATTTAACAATTTTTTCAAAAAATGTTTTTATCTAAAATATCTGGAAAAATAAGTAAGATGTAAGTTTCAAATAATTAAATAACGAATAATAATAATATGAGAATCATTCCAAACATGCCTTGCACTGATTGCAGAATTGTATTCTCCACAGGGGACTGGTGTATTGCTTTCTGAAGATGACACGATATACGAAGGAGAATTTTCAGATAATTGGACCCTTAATGGAAAGGTAATTTGAAACACCTGCTTTCCTTAAGCAGAACAGCTTACTAAAAATAAGTTCATTATATATTTTTTCCTCTTTTTCTTTTTTCTTCTAAGGGAACACTGACTTTGCCAAATGGAGATACTGTTGAAGGGACTGTCAGTGGTGAATGGGGATCTGGAATAAAGATTACAGGAACCTACTTCAAACCCACTTTATATGATCAAGAGAAGGACCGACCTAAAACACTGTGAGTGGATGGGAGCTAGCTTCTCATCAGATGGTTCTATCACTGTAGATAATTAACTGTTATAATTGAACATTTGCATTAACTTTGATGCCAAGTGTTTTTCCAATCAAACTAGCTTACTTACCGTATTTTTTGCTCCATAAGACGCACCTGACCATAAGACGCACCACATTTTTAGAGGAGGAAAACAGGAATAGTATATTTCTTCCTGCTTAGGAGAGAGAGAGAGACAGACAGACAGACAGACAGACACAAACACAGAGAGAGAGGTGGGATGGAGGAAGAGAGAGAAGTGAAAGGAGGTAGAGAGAGGGGGGGGCGGTGTGGTATTTTCCAGTGCTAAAAGGGAGAAAGGTTGAGAGAGGACCTGGCTGCAGTTGCCATCTGAAGCAGGCTGCGTGCGGGGTCTCCCAAGTGGGGCAGGCAGGCGACAACAGCGTCCCGTTCGGGGAAAAAAGAAAGAAAGTGCGAGTCCCAGTGCACTAAGCACCCAGGCAGCCCCTCTCGATGGCAACTTCAGGCTGGGGAATGCGATCTGCCTGCAGATGGATCTCTCGAGTGCCTGCCTGCTGCTCTGAGCAGCCTGTGGAGCTCTAATTCATGCTCCCTTTTGACCCCAATAGCAGTGGCAGTGAGGGAAGCTGGGCGAGACTTCTGCTGGTGATGGGCAGCTCCCTCCGCCACCCCAGTCTAGCCATTTGCAGCTCCATATTTACTCCATAAGACGCACACACTTCACCCCCACTTTTTTTTGGGGGGGAGTGCGCCTTATGGAGCGAAAAATATGGTGCTACTTAATCAATTGTTAAAGAAGACTGATCCAATTTATCTGCATTTGAATTACAGCTCAGTTTTCTCCATATATCTGACAGATGAAAACAACTAAAATCACTCATGAAGAATCTAAATAGTAGTTTATTGCTAGTCAGATATGTTACAAGAATCTTGCCAGACTGACCTAGGAATGGCATGATATGATTCTGGGGGAGGTCTGGCCGTGCTATTTTCTTCCAAATTCAGACCCCTCTTAACACCTCCCTAAGTCTAGCTCATTGGTTCCCAAACTTTTTCAGTCCACCGCCCCCTTGG
>JANHFO010001173.1:166808-178620 GCA_032468095.1 Pareas carinatus | reverse complement strand
ATAACTGAAAACTCCACATATTGTAAGCTATAATTTTGTTTATTGTTGTCTAATAAAAACTTTTTCTATAAAAAAAAGAAAAAAAGAAAGTAAGCTGGCCACACAATAGTACAAAAGTTCTTAAGTTTCTTTTTTTTAAAAGTTGCTTTTACTGCCAACAACAGCAACTCTCTCGCCTTTCTGGTATAAACACCTTCTGAGCCTCCTCTAACGATTCCATTATATTTTTTGTTTCCCCAATCTTCCAATGTCTGCGTTTTCTCTTTTTGTATACATATATTTAGAGGCTCCTATCACAAACTGACTTTTCAATAATTGCCTAAACGCTTCGCTATCTCCTTTCATTCTTTGTTTAAATTCTCTCAGTTCAGCAGCTATGATGTCTAACATTGAGAATGTTTTGAGGCACTTGCCGCAATAGAAAAAATTTATCTTCCCTCCCAGTCCCTTTTACCCTTTGTCTAGTTCTTTCTGGGCTGTTCCTCCTCACCTCCACAGCTCTCTAATCATTCTGCAGAACCGAGGCACTTGGTATCCGCTGTGCAGGGGGAAGAGAAGGAAAATAGTCTAAAGGATCCCATCCTGATTGTTTCCTTATTCTTACTTCCTCCAGCTTTATAATTCTAGTTTCTCTGGGAGGAACTGGTCCCTCCCAATTCACAAAATACCATGGTTTTACATATAGTATTGCACTGCTCAAAGTTGGTCTTTTCCTTATAAATGGTTCCAGTTTTCCTATCCAATATTTATCAACTTCTCCCAACAGATTCTACCTACAATCCTGGGAGTTTATTACATATTGAGGCCACAAAGTTATCATCCTACTCTTTGTTAACAGGTCCATACTGCCAAGGTTTTAGTGCCTCCCAATTCTTTTAAATACATTGTAGGGGAGTGCACTGCAACTCCGGACATCACTGGGTCATTCCTTGGGAAACAGTATTTCCCATGTTACTGGCGACAGCCCTTGCTAGTCAAAACAAGCCTCCCGTCCCAATACATTCCTATGCCTTTACCTGACGAGTGTTGTGCACCAAACCTCCCGTCTCCATTACTCACCAGGCCTGGCTTTTCTTCCTTGGCTTGATTCTTCTCCTGAGTTCAGCGAACTCTGGGATCTATCAGCCCTTCTCGAGCCTCACTTTTCCAGGAGTTCCTCAGTTTCCTGCCAGTCCACGTCCGTCTCTGATTGTGCTGAGTCACCGGATGAATGAAACCAGGAGCGCTCTTGAATCAACGAGTCAGGAGCGGCTGAGGATGACGATCCACTCAAGAAAAATCCAAGAGAGCACAAAATGCTCTTCCTGTGACTCGAGGATTTTATTAAAAGTTTTACCTCGAGCGCCACGCTGGGTGCCAGAAACTGTTAGGTTCCTTCCAATACCTAGGGAACCTTCACATTATTACCCAAGCTTCATGGGTTCAATATGAATCTCGGGATGAGGTTGGAGGAAAATTTTACTCTTTATTGGGTAGCTATGCAAGAAGTGGGTGACCAACCTCCTCATGTGGCAGTGTTCAGGGGGAGTGGCACACTGAGGAGAGTTCAAGCAGCCTGGTACTTGGTGTAGTTGGTCTTTCTGGACAAAGAGGAGAGAGAGGATTCCCTGGACTTCCTGGTTCCACTGGTGAGCCTGGTAACAAGGCTCATCGGGTCCAGCAGGTACCGATGGTAATAGGGTGAACCTGGAGCTGTTGGCACAGTTGGTGGTGCAGGCCCATCTGGCCCTAGTGGAGTCCACGGTGAAATAGGTGCTGCTGGTGGTCCAGATGGCAAAAGTGAAAAGAGCCCATCTGAAGATCTTGGAGTAACAGGAAGAGATGGTGCATGGGGAGCCCCTGGTACTGCTGGTGCTCCTGGTCCTCATGACTCTGTTTGTCCTGTTGACAAATCTGGAAATCGTGGTGAACGTGGTTCTCCTGCCTAACTGGAACCCCTGGAATGGCTGGATTGCCTGGTGAAGCTGGATATTTAGGATGTTTTAGGATTCATGGCGGCAAAAGGAATAATGCAGAATGGATTGAATGGATTATTATATAGTCTCTATCTGTAGAATATTGTAGATTGTGGATGGTTAGATGGAAAGGATTAAGTTTTTGTGAGAGCAGTTGTTGGAAGATAAACCATAGGAAGTGATGTGAAGAATTTTTTTTTAACGAAAAGTGCATAGTCTTGTGTTGTGTTTATCTGATTTGAGGATTTCTAGCTCAGATGTGGGCTGGGGAAGTAGAAATTAGTAGCATTTCTGTCAAAATGGATGGATTCTGAACTGTGTGGTTGGACTTTGTGCATTTAGGCGGTGGCTCTGTAGGAAGCTACTTTTTGGAGGAGCTTTAGTAGTGGAATAATCCTGATGTTGGGTGGCTTATTGATTTTAGAAGATTGGAATATGAGATATTGTATATGGTCTCAGGAAAATCTGGTTTTTTCAACAGATGGGAATTGAAATCTAGCGGAATTCCAATATGGGGAAAGGAGAGAGTGGAGAAATGTAGAATACGATTGTAAACCAAATGTTAGAAAGCTTTGGAGGATATCCCAAGAAGGGTGGATATGCAATGGTTAAGAGAATGCTGAACTGCTGGAAGTAAGCAGATTGCTGTTAGAATGGTTGGCACAGACGTGCAAAGTTTTTGTTTTATTACAAACCTTGAAAAAAAGCTGGCAAATGGAATTTTGCGGACTTTTGGGATGGAGACAGGGCTTTTAATGTATAATGAAAGAGATTGAATAGATTATTTTTAGATCGTTTATTAGATCTATTATATCATACTTGTAATGTGTCATTTTTAATTCCACATTCACATCAGTCTCAATCTCTATCTTGTCCTATCATCTCTTTTAAATCTATTTTTATGATAGTGGGCAGTCTGAAAAGTAATTTCTGGGTGCATTGTTTGCAAATATCCTGAATTTTTCCAGTTACAATATTTTTATGATAGCAGACCATCTTAAATCTAATTTTGTTCTAAATATCCTTGAATTTTCCAAAGTTAGAGTATTCTATATTAGTGGGTCTCTTCTCCTTTAATTATAACTTTAGTTCTTTTTGCTTGCCTATAGTGTCCAACTTCAAAAGTTCCCAGTTATCATATTTCTTTTTCTAATCAACATTTTCCCACAAAAAGTTTTCTGACATTTACTTTTTAAATCAAAAAGATATATGGTTTTTTAAACATAATTTTAAAAACCCTTAGAGGAATTCTTTTAACTAACTTTAAAATCTTCAAATTCATCTAGCCCCTATTGAGAAATTAAACAAAATTCTCATTTTTTCACTCAATAAATATCTTCCTAACAGCACAACGTTTACACCTACTGACAAGTTGAAGGTGATCCAGCAGACTTTTGAGGAGATCTCGCAGAGCGTCCTTGAGTCTCTTCATGAAGATTTCCTTTGGTCAATGGATGATTTGTTTCCTGTTTTTCTGTATGTGGTGCTACGAGCCAGGTAGATAAAATTCTGCACTAAATCCTTTAATTATAGCTATAATTATTCCATCACTGGTCTAACTGATACAAGCCATGGGACACAATTGTATTTTATTCATTACGTCTGATGCTGGTGAAATCCTACCATGACACTTGGTCCTATGCTGAATAGTCTAGCTTGAAAATATGACTCTTATTTAAATATTTTGTATTTTCTAAAAATACGTCATAGGACACTCTGGCACTGATACCTTACAATGAAACTTAAAGCTGTATCTTTTCTTTCAAGAAGAAAAGTGATGCTTTTCCCACACATAGAATAAAGCACAGTTGTGAACACCTGTGATAATATTCCAGTAGAAAGTCAGCTTCAATGAAAGGCTCTTAGACTAAAAAAAAATTATTGTAAAATTGATTAGGAAGAAATACAATCACAATAAATAACTTTATGTGATTATATTAATGTTTAGGTATTTATAGTTTGGAAATTATTCCTGAAAATGTGCTTTGTGGTTGATTCCACAACAGATATGCAAATAATAATATATTTGCATAGAAAGAAAGGAATGAAATGTGCAGTGGTGTGCAAATATTTTGAATTTGAAACATTTTGGGTCAAAATGGCCAATTTCTCATTCCAAGCATCCCATTTTCCAATGAGAACTGTTCCAAACATACTGGAAGCTCAAAACAACATTCTGGAATAGGCAAAACAGTGTTGTTAAAATTCCTTAAAAAATCAACAAAACATATTTCAAAATCAAAACATACCTTTTTGGGTCATTTATTTTTGCCACATTCATAGTAATGCATTTGCAGATTGATAAATGCTGATTAGTATAACTATTTTTTTCTTTTGGGGGCAGGATAAGAAACCTGGGATCTGAAGTGCACTTGATTGAGGACCTCATGGATCCTTATCTTCAACATGGGGAGCAAGGCATTATGTTCACAACTCTGAAGGCATGTCTTAATTGTGTTAATTATTTAAAGTAATCTTGTAATATCCTCTATGTCACTTTCTTTGATATTATATAAGATACATAGACCTGGTTTAGTTGGTCCTGAATTCACCTAACCTGTCCTGGACCTAATATAGAGAAAATAATATTTTTTTACATGTCCAATTGTTCTTTGCCTGTCTTGGTTCATTGCTACTAACAAGGAAAAAATAGCTGATTAAAATTTTTATTTTTTTTAAAGAGAGGCTCTTTGAAACAGCAGTAATTAGGCTAATCCTGACTGAATGTAACCTGGACAATTTCCTTGATGAAGAAATGTTACTAGCTAGTAATATTTACTTCCTGATAAAGATGCATAAGAAAGTATTTGCTGACAAACTCTTGGATGCATCTGGATAAAGTTCATTCTCTAAATCTACTTCAGTCTGGCTTCATTTCTTGGAAAGAAATAACTGCGGCAATAAGTTTTGCCTAAGAAGTTAGCAGAAAGTGCACTCAGATCATTCATTTAGATCAGGGGTCCCCAACCCATGATCTGTGGACTGGCACCAGTCCACAGCATGCTAGCAACTGGGCCACACACTAGCCAAGCCCCATTGACTGGATGCAGGCACCATGCAAAACCATACCCCCTCCCAGTTCGCAGATAAACCTTTCTCCGGGGAACACGTCCCTGGTGCCCAAAAGGTTGGGGGTCACTAATTTAGATCATTTGACAGTCCCATAGTAGACTGACTATATTGTAGATTATGCCTTATGCCAGTGGTCACCAACCTTTTGGACCTCGGGGACACTAAATTCATACTTTTAAATCCTGCGGACCACTAATATGAATTTTTTAAAAAGGTACATACATTTGTAAAATAATGATCAGAGAATTTCCATTTTATTAATATAAAAGGCACCTATTTAATATAACAAAGTTTAAAAAGCTTATTTAATTATAACAAAATTATAAATGCTTATTTAACCATAACAAAATCGTTAAATGCTGCTTAATTGTAACAAAAATTATTAAAGTTAGTTTATTACAAAATAATTGAAGTTTCTTTAAATATTACACATTTTAGTGTGATATTTGTTCTTGCTTGAGTGAGAGAGAGATAGACACAGAGAGAGAGAAAGAGGCAGAGAGAATGATAGACAGAAACACACACATACAGAAAGACAGAGAGTGAATGAGAGACAGACAGACACAGAGAGACAGAGACAGACAGACAGACACACACACACACACAGGAACCATAAAACTATAGAAAAAAATTCAAATCTCCAAATTGTCCTGTGGACCACCAAAATTTTCTCACGGCCCACTGGTGGGCCCCAGCCCACAGGTTGACGACCAAGGCCTTATGCAGAGCACTTATCAGGGGATTCCCTGAGGGAGGGGTCAGCTTTATTCTCTCTTGTTAACACCTACATGGAACCAGTTCAAAGGTGGGTGCTGAGCTGCTATCACTCATCCTCCCTTCTCTTTTTCATTTAGCTCATTTAAAGCAAGTACATATCCTGAATAAGTATTTGAGCATTATAATGAATTAGATGATGGCCAAGAAAGAATTCAGTGCAGATGAGGCATCTGCCGTTCATGGGCAGGTCATCCTATCCAGGTTAATGGTGTTCAATCTCTTTTGGAGAGGGTTAGTTTATTAAAGACCAGACTCTTAATAAATGGTTCTCCTAGACTCATTATTCTTACTAGAGTCTTCGGTGGCCTCAGTGATAACTTCTTATCAGTTTGGTTGTTATTTCACCCCAAATCCACTGTACAGGAATAGTTCTGCAGATAAATACATACATACATGTACACACATACATAAAACTGCTTTGGTGATGGTTAGATTGCTGCAGGGTATTGGATGTGAGGTTATCTTTGAAAACTGCTCGGAAATGCCAGTTGATGCAAAATAGAATATATTAATTGGAAGTTAAGTTATTAATAGGACAATTATATAAATATTATATATAGTGTTTTGTCAACGATGCTGAGTCCCACATGATACTATTTTTGAAGTCTTGGACAGCATAAGGCTTGAATATCTGCATTGGTTTAAAAAAACAAATGTATTCTGCTAGGCTAGAGGACCTTTTCCGAGTACTTTGCATGATCTTTAGAGGGTAAATAAAAAGTAGACACCCCCACTTTAATTGTTGGACCTGTCAGGGTCCTTCTTTTCATGGCATGCGTGACTGCTACTACCGTATGCACTCCTTTTAATAGGTTAAGTTATTCCTTACTCCCTAAACAGTTTAGGGTTTGGCTTTGTTTACTTGTATTTACTGGGATAGATGCTTAAACATATTTTGGGGAATCTATTTTTGTTTTGTTTTCTATTAGTCATATTTAGCATTTTATTTTTCATTGTTTTATAATCCTCACTCAGTTCTCTTACTATTTGTCAAATTAAAATATATTTAATGAATCAGATATATTTGCTCATTATTTTTCAAAACTTTATTTTTAGGCATGCTATTACCAGATTCAGCATGAAAAGCTTACTTAATACATTTGCCTTATGTGGAAGACTCACCTGAATTAAGTTTTACTCATCCTCCCCGAAATACTTAAAATGAAAACAAAATCGTCATCCTGTGGACGTAATTTCTAAAGCTTTAAGGTCACAAAAAAGCAAAGAGATAAGCAAAAAGAGATAAGATTTGAAAAGTAATTATTTTGTTGAAAAAAATGTTAGAATCGCATGAATCTCAAAGAAAAAGATCATCCAGGAATGCGCTGCTTTTGACATAGAAGTGTTGTGATTTTGAAGGACTGAAATGCACTATGGAACCTCTGTATTATATTTAAATTAAGCTGCCTAGGTTTGTGTGTCACTGAGGAAAAAAGCTGGCACAAATAACCTTACTAAAAAAAAAGGTTTGTGAAAAAATTGTCTCTGTAAAGTTATAAATGGAAGTACAAGTGCTTACGTGAAATCAAGATCTGCTGGATTTATTAATTTCAGAGTGTTAAATATGATATTTCTTTACATTTGGGGGGGATTAAGAGGACTTTAGTATTTGACATCAAGGAACATTGGTCATTGTAAATGTCAGCACTGAATTTAATATCAAAAATGTTTACAGAACTCTTATTTCTTCTAAGCCTTGATGAATAAAGTTTATAAGCTACAGCTGGAATGATTTACTTGACAATGGTGAATCTCATGTTACAGAATGATAAAACTGCAATCTTACTAAAGATGTTCTCTCAGGATTGAAGTATTATCGTATGTGATTTTATGTGATTTTGAACTGCTATAACTGCAATGCCATTTGACGGAAAGAAACCTTGTTACCAGCAACTCTATGCCATTGTTCTTGTGACTTTTTCTTCGACTTGTATGAATAGTTCTCATTCTGAATAAAACAGGTGCTGTTCTTTACTATACTCTCCTGATTTAATTCAGTTGATAATATTCAACACAAATAACTTCTGGATATCAGAATCATGCTTGTGTGTTAACTTCTTTTATTAAAAATACATTTTGGTGGAACTGTAATTATAAATGAAGCAATTTTCATAATAAAAATACTAATTCTGTCATTATTTTGTTGTAATATATAAATCGCTTTTGGAAATGTTTTGTAATCATTTCAATGTGAGTTTTCTGCATTAACAGCATAGTTTGCTATCCAATCACTAAAGTAAATTAAACCAATCCTAAAGGATTTTTTTCCATTATTGGGCTGTAAGACTTCTTTTTTCAGGGGCAGTGAGATGATTGCAAGGGAACACAACCCATGTTCTTTCATCCCCATGATAGGATCTCCTAAAGGTTCAAAATGAGTCTTAAGGCTGTCTGTTACATTATAGCACTACTAGACATACTGTGAACCCTAAGAATCAAAACGTGTAGCCACTGACTACAACATTTTTGAGCCGATCTTCCATTAAGGTCATGGACTCACAAAAATTTAGAAAGCTGCCAAAAAAACCCACATGCAATTAACCTAGCTATTATTTGTAACATGTTTTGATAATAAGGAAACACACTGTCAAGGGTTCTGGTCTAAGTGGTAATATTTGTGCTTCAGTATTTTATAGATATAGATATATCACCTTTATTATTCTTATGAATAACTTAAGGTTGTGACAATGCCTAATACTCCTTCCTCCTCCTATTTTCCCCAGAACAACCTGAGTAAAGGTGAGTTGGACTGAGAGTGACTGACTCAAAGTCACCCAGCTGTCTAATGTAGTTATATGTATGCAGGAAAAAAACAAGTACCTGTGAATTATTGGGCTTTAATCCAATGAATTTTATTAAAAGCTGTAAATATGTAAATTCTGTCAGAAATAAAATCTGTTTTTGGAAGTGCAGAATTCTGTAGTTGTATAAAATAATATGTGCTAACTGTTACATACATATGAATTGTTCTAGATCTCCAAAACAGATTTTCAGCCTGAATACATGAGAATTTAGTGAGAGCAGGGAAGTGTTTGAATGTTAACTGTTTGTATACAGAATGGGTATACACATCTGGGTAATCTGGGATCAGCAGGCCATATGTGAATTCTAATATTGCAATCTCTTACATCACCCACAGATGAACTACCAACATTTGTTGACTGAAGACGCACTGAAGTTTTTACCAAGCAAAAATGGCAAAATAGGTATAATGTATTTTGGAACGTCTGCATATTCTTGCTTTGTCAGGAAATAGGGAGCAACCACCATTAATCAACAGGTGGTTAGTAAATGGATCAAGGAATCCACACCCAATGTAAAGGTAAACTTGGTGCTAAAGGTAATTTATCCAGTTGCTGAGATTTTTTATTCCTATTATCCCTTTCAATATGATGATCAATAATATTGCAAAAATCTAGCTTTTTGTACAGCTAGAGGCTTGACAGTATAGAACACTTAAGCCTCTGGACCTATCTTCTATGGTCCTGGAAAGCCATTTAAAAATTAAAATGTAGACCTCAACTACTAAAAAAACTGTACACACTACTCTGAAGTTTAACATTCTTGAATTTGCATTCACCAAAACATGCATACAATAGATATGGTCTCTCAATAAGCATAGGAAGAGCTAGTTTCAAAGAACTGATCTCCCCCCAGATATCAGATACTTTTGATGCTTTTGCAACTATATTCTGCAGAGCATTCAAGTAAAGTTACCAATTCAAGAATGAAGCTTTAGTTCATATTAAACCTGTTCAAAGCCTGGTAAATGGTAAATACTATTGGTAGTAAATTACTGCATTCAGGAACTCAAATGCATATGTTGAGCTGAAGTGCAAACCTAGAACCTAATTCAGATTGACACTTCTTTCTGCAGGTAATATTTGCATAAGGATTTTCCCCATACCAACAAGGAAACAAAACAGTTGGCCAGACTTTTGCATAGATGGAGATGTCTATCTCTTTGTTATACTGATATTTCACTTACTCTGGGTAGAAGAGTGAATAAGCTGGTGATCAAGATGATCCAGCACTACCTACAAACTAGGAACCCTCTTACTTCACTGAAAGAATAATTCTGGTCCAGAATGAGCTGTTTTCCCATTCAAATGCTGGAAGCTTCCAGTGATAGCACCGCTCTTTGCTCAATTTCAGATTTTTGATTGTTGTCCTGCTTACAGGCATGGGTCAAATGCCTTCACCATTTCATCAAATACAGATATAATGAAAAGAGAGAACTGGATATCTTTGCATCCATGCTCTAATTTCTGAAAGTTCCTGTGCTACAGAAAGCCTAAGATAAACTTACAGCATTCCATAAATATCAGGTAGATCAGTGGCTCCCCCAATCTTTTGGACACCAGGGACAGGTTTCATGAAGAAAGGTTTTCTGCCTGCATCCTGCGAATGGGACTTGACTTGTTTGTGCAGCCTGATTGCTGCCATGCTGCCAACGGGTGCCGGTCCACAGACCAGAGGTTTGTTACTGGTGCTGTTCTCTAGCAATGACTTTGTCCAAAGAGAAAAAGGATAATCTTACTGGATTCCCAAGACTGAGTGGCTGTGGTTACCGGCGTCCCGATATGGCCAGCTCGAACCATCGCTGGCCATTGGAGGGGAAACATTGGCCCCCCACGGAAAGGGCGCGCAACTTGGGTGTCCTCCTGGATGTGCGGCTGTCTATGGAACATCAAGTGACAGCTGTCGCCAGGGGGGCCTTTTATTAGGTTCGCCTGACCCGTCAGTTGCGTCCCTTTCTTGATCAGGACTCCGTACGAACAGTCACTCACACTCTCGTCACTTCCCATCTGATCTATTGCAATGCTCTCTACATGGGGCTTCCCTTGAGGTGCACCCGGAGACTCCAGCTAGTTCAGAATGCAGCCATGTGGGGGATCTTTGGTGTGAGTAGGCGTGCCCACTCTCCTGCACAAGCTGCACTGGCTGCCGGTGGTCTCTTGGGTGCATTTCAGGGTGTTAGTAACCATCTTTGAAGCGCTCCATGGCATAGGACCCAGTTACCTACAGGACCACATTCTACCCATCGATACCTCCCTCCGACCTGTACGCTCTTACAGAGTGGGCCTCAGGGTGCTGCCAGTCAAACAGTGTTGGCTGGCGACCCCCAGGGGGAGAGCCTTCTCTGTGGCCGCACCCACCCTCTGGAACGACCTCCCCCCTGCTATACGAGTGATCGCTGACCTTTGGACTTTCCGCCGTGCCCTGAAGACCCATCTGTTCCATCAAGCGGGCTTGGGATAGCTGCGCCGTGTCCTCCTGCATTTAAATTTTAATTCGTTTGGGAAATAATTTTACTGCTCCTCTTTTTTAATTTCAGGCCTTATTTAATTCTTTTAATATGTTTTTAGGTTCATGTGTTTTGTGTTTTTAAGTCTCCTGTAAGCCGCCCTGAGTCCTTCGGGAGAAGGGCGGTATATAAATAAAATAAATAAATAAATAAATAAACTCCCATCCATCAAGATGTTCAAAGGATATGATAGCAACTGCCCTAAAAAATCAAGAGGAATGCCCACTTCTAGTACAGATTTCTCAGGGGAACCAGGGCAGTTTTGATGATGAAACTAGGTATGAAACTAGAATGAAATGATCCTGGAACGCTGTTTCATTTAAGTACATTTATTTATTTATTTATTTATTTAGATTTATATACTGCCATTCTCCCGAAGGACTCAGGGTGGTGTACAGATAACAAAAATTTAACATTGAACTTTAACACTATTTACAAAATATGGGATATGGGGGGAAGGGAATGGGAAGAGGGGGGGGAGTCGGGAGGGGAAAGGAGGGAATTGGTGTACAGATAAACCTGAATAACTAACATAGAACTTTAACAATATTTACAAAATTATGGGGTGTGGGTGAAAGAGAATGGGAAGAGGGGGAGGGAGTAGGGAAGGGGGGGGAATTGGTCGCCTGCCATCTCTCTTGATCCTAGGATCCGTCATCAAGATGGGCCCCTGGTGTTGATGGGCCAAGCCTGCGAGGGG
>JANHFO010001173.1:156479-166708 GCA_032468095.1 Pareas carinatus | reverse complement strand
CATCAAGATGGGCCCCTGGTGTTAATGGGCCAAGCCTGTGAGGGGGGACAGGGGAGACAAGGTTGGTGGTCTAGGATGTTTCAAATAAAAGATCCAGGGGGAAAAGAAGAAAGTCTACAGGCAATCTACTCTATCATTTTGGCTAAACAAGGAATTTTAGGGATTGGTAACACTGTATGAGCCAAGGAAGGAATCAAGGAGGACATGCTGCACTAGTAAGTTGAGGGTTGCGTTTCTCCTAATGGTTACAACTATTTTAGTTTAGCTACATTGAACCTTGTTTGAATTGAACAACACATACACTGTGTCTAACATCAGAAGTGCCACCTTTCCTACTTAAATTTGTACTTTAGACTATATCTAACTGATACATCTAAAAAATGTATGTCTTTCTCCCTTGTTAGGAAAAATGTTTTCACTTGCAAGACTCCTCCTCCTTTCTGTATTCTTTAGGGAAGCAAGGTTAGGAGCTGAGTGCTAGTAATCTGAGTTACATAATTTCTATGTTTAAATCCTTGCACATCCTTTCAGCTTCAGGTATCCAGACTGCTCCCCTGTCTCTGTCAGATGATTCCCTTCACTGATCTCCTTTCTGTAGTGATTTGTCATCTTATAGTATTAGACACTGGGCAGCTAGTCTTAATCAGGCACACTGAGTGCATTTCCCCCACTCTATTTTTCTCAGCTACCTCTTCCATGATAGCATCCAATTCAAGAAGAAAAGAAAGGAAGAATGTTCTAAATAATGGTTTTTAAAAGGGGCAGTAAAAATGCTTCCTTCCTTTCTTGTAAGAAGGTTCATATATATCCTGCTGTACTCCTAAAGTTTTCTATCAGCAGAACAATCCAGGGAAAAGAGCTGCTGCTTTGATTTGGAAAATCTAAAGACAACAAGGTTGGCATTATTTTTGCTTATTTATTCCAGGTTGGCATTATTTTTGCTGGTCGGGTACTGTTTTCTTGGATTTTCTAGCATAATTCAATATCTTTTATACTGTTGGCTAGTTAGTTAGAATATCTTGTTTACATCATAAATTATGCAGCAGCAGTTTTATGTTTTATTGGGATGAAGGAATTTTAGACCAAGAGGCTCACTTAGTTTCAGGCAGCTGCTAGGTAGAAACAAAACCATTTTGCAAACCAAACACTAAGAAATTAGCTAAACATTTCTCCAGAGACTCTTATTTCCCCCACCCCCTCCCCAAAAATATTAGTTTTGGAACTATTATATGATGAATGAAAGAATCCCAACAGTTTTCTTTTTGGTTCTTTTTTGTGTATGAGTTCTGATCTGCAGGATTTATAAATTGAATCTTAAATGTTCTTTTACAACATTTCGGATTTACGGTTTGATTAAAGTCAGAATATTTTACATATATACCACATAGATATTTCAAAGAAATACCTGAAATTTGTAAACAAAAAGAAAAGAAAATAGAAAAGAAAGAGTATGTGCCTGAGATTTTCTTTGTGTAATAAAATGTTGTAAACACACCTTTTGAGATAGTATTGATATAGATCTTTGGTTTGCTGCTCCCTATTTCCAAATAATACACACACACACAATATATATGTATAATTCAGAAATTTAGAAGCACAGGAAAAAAAATCTAAATATCTAGACAATGCAAGCTCCATGTGGCTAAAATTAGTGCTTTTTTGTAAGAAAAAAGGTGCCAGAACTCATTTTAATCTTTTATTTAAAAAATTATATATTCAGTTCTTAACATAAATTTAATTTATTGTATTTAAGGCAAGAAAGTGCTGGAACTGCATTCCGGTGCAGTCTATGACCAAAAAAAGCACTGGCTAAAATACTAAATCCTCTTGTTTTCTTTTTTATTGCAATTGCTAAGCTATTGTTTTCTATGCCTGCAGAAGACTCCAGAAGGCAGTGCTTATGTTTAAGAGATATACCTTAACCAGGGTTGAAAATATCTTTTTTTCCTCTTTAAAAATGCGGTCCCTTCCCTTGATATACCTGTTGCAATTTTAGCTTGAAAATCAGTCTTCTATTCCATAAGGTATGGAACTTCATTATTTTAAATTGACACAAATGTCCATATCGGTGCCATTTTCTGACATAATGCAAAAAAGAAAAGGTTTCTTCTTATGGCAAATGCATGCAAGATAAAGATTAATGCAACGCAAAGGAAGTCAGATTTCAGATGAACTCATTTCAGAACTTTTAAAAATTGTTTTCCTAAATGCAAATTGTTTAATGTAGAAAGACATAACACCAACCATTTCTACTTAAGTTTATTAAAATTTAAATATAAAGAAAAGCTATATCTGCATAGGTATATACTATATTTCAGTTAAAATCACTGTACTAACGTGGAATAATCTTACTGTAATGTCACTCTGCTAAAACTTCTAAAACAAAATTTTTATTTAGATATGCCATGATTATTTCCCAAGCTAGTATTCTGGCATGAAACTAAATAGTTGGTGGTAGCAGAAGAAAAACAGCTACATTTATTCTGTTCTCACATTTGTCTTACAGCTGCTACTTGATTAACATGCAAGTAAGTCATAGAAAATCATCTGTAGGCTGTTTTGCTAGATCTAAATTTGATATTGAAAACATTAAATGATTAAGTTCTTAAGATATAAAAGATTAAGAATTGTTTTAGATTATTAGATAGCCTTTAGTTCTTTTCTGATTATAGTTTGAGAACATTAAATTAAATGTTCCCTAATTATAATAAGAGAACTAAAAGCTATCTAATAATCTAAAATAATTCTTAATCTTTTATGTCTTAATTACTAGCAGTCCCTATAGAAAATGGTCTTAATTTCGACAGGAAAAAAATACATTTACTTATACCTTTCTTGAGCTAAGGTGCCCAAAAGTTGCTCTGATCCTGAGCTCTAGAAACTACTGCTGAGATGCTCAATTCCCTTCGCCATAGGATATTTGACTGAATTGTTTGACCAGGGAAGTCGATAGAGAGTGGTCAAAAAAAAACAAAATGGCAAGTGGGAGGTCAAGACCTTTCCCCTTTTTATATATAGATATATGTAAAAAGTACTTTGGGCCACACATTCATGGCATCCATTTTGACTTTTGGGAATCCCCCATGAATACTTCTATAAACTGCTCCCCTTTGTATTGCTTTCTCTCTTGTAGTCTCTTTCCCAATTAGACAAGAGGAGCTGCCTATGGCGGAGAGAGTGTAGTATAAGTTGAGAAACAATTATATGATTAAAGTTGCTGGCACACTGCTGGATTACCTCAGTCATCTGTAAAATTATGTTCCAAACAAGTGTAGTGAGATGAGGGGAAGAATAAGGTACATTGGGAAAGAAAGACATTTCAAATTCTCAGCAGGCTTCACCTCAGGAAAAGCAAGCCACCTTATTATTTATCAATACTGTCCGCCATTTAAACCCCATTAGGACTTTGTTCATTTGTATAGTTCTACCTTGGAGAAAGTTTTATGCATTTATGCATTAAATTAATTTTCAGAACTATTATTCTGCTTCTTTTTCTACTTTATTTTATTTTATTTATTCTTTTCTATTTTATTCTGCTATAGGGCATTGCATGCCAAAACAACTAGACAAAAACATTTTTTTCCTTTGTGCCATCACTCTACTGAACACATAATACCCACATCACTGTCTTATGTCTAAGGTTATTTACCCATGTAGCAGGACCATATTGATATTATCCTTCTCATCTTTCCGACTACCTTCTTCTATCGGTATCTTATGATTATTTTAGTTTGTTGTTAGTATGTACACTGATAGCTTATACACTAGAGACAAATTCCTTGTGTGTCCAATCACACTTGACCACTAAAGAATTATATTCTGTTCTGCTCTGCTCTGCTCTGCTCTGCTCTGTATTCACATAGAAATATTTATTTTAATAATTAACTATTTGAAATCCAAGTGATATCTTCTCTCCTTTCTAATTAGGTTTCTGATAATTACATAGCAGATGATCCATCCAGAGAAACTAGGAGAATTTCCAAGAATGAAAGAGATGCACAGAGTTGCAGCCTTGCATAGCAAGGAAAATGGTACAATCCATCAGTTTATTCCCATTTTTTAAATAAATGCCACTTTTTAAAGAGAGAGAGAGAGAAATAATTATAACAGCAGCTATTCTATTTCTTATTTGTATTTATCTAGAAAAGGAATCCTGCAGTCTCCCTGTCTCCAAAGAATACCATGCCTGCTGGGGAAAACGTACTTTAAGGGCTTTCCAGAAGGCTGGCAGGGACAAGACAAATCTCACTTTGCGGAGTGGCGGGGTGGGATGATAGTCCAGAGGATCCATGGCAGAAAAGTCTCTTGGGTCCCATCAGAGGGAACTCTTAGGAATCATGACCCATACCATACTTTCTCCTACCAGATTTTATGGGATGGGTAGATGTAATTGGGAAGAGGCAGTTCCATAAATAACCTGGTCCCAGGCCATGCAGGACTTTAAAGGTCAAAATCAACACCTTGAATTGGAGCCAAAGGTAAACTGGCAACCAATGCAGGCTGCAAATTAGAGGTAATAACATGTGCTAATCTATGGTCACACATAACTGCCTGCACTACAGCATTTAGCACCTGTTGAAACCTTTGAATATTCTTCAGGGGCAGCTCACATTGTTGTGTATTTGGGTGGGGGGGGTAATAAGAGTCCAAAGCCAAGTTCAACTTAACCTGCATTGCATGCAGACTGAAGACAACAATCAGTCGCTGGTGCCCACTTAAAAGGCATTCAACTTTTCCATGCCAGGATTTGTCCCGCAATCGCGGTCCTGGCTGGGCCTGCGCTGTCCATGTATTGGTCGGGCAGTCATAGGACTGCTTCTCCAATCCGTGCTCGGACATTTCCCGTGCTGCCTGCAAGGGGACACAACATCCCTTTGCCCCTAGCGAGCCACAAAGTCCCAGTAATGAGCATTGGGGCATTTCGGGATGTGTTGTGATCTTCACGGCTTGGGCGGCGGCTTCCATCTGCATGGTGCCAGTCTAGATTGGGGGATGTCCTCTGCGCCGCCAGCGGGCCCCAGAAGTGCCCCTGTGGGTCCTAGCTGCTTGCCATCATCTCCTGCTGGTGGTTGCAGCGCAGCGGCTGGCAGCTCACGTTCGCCTCTCACCGCCTCGTCCGGCGAGTCGTCCGCCCACTCCACCTCGGAGTCTGACTCTCTGGAGTTGGACCCTGGCTCAGGATATGCGGCAACCTGGCTGCCTGGTCCTGGTGGCTGCGCTCCAGCTGTGTCGCCCTACGGCCCAGTTCCCCCGTGGCTTCTCATCTGATCAACATGTCTGTGGACCAGCTGCCCATCTTCCAATGCGACCTGTTACAGGATGGTCCACTGCACCCAGGCCACAATGGTAGGAACCCACGGTGCACTGTTCCCATAATTCCAGACCCACACCCGATCTCTGGCCCAGAACGCCCTGGGTTTTACATGGTAGCCTTACCACTCTAGGAGCACGGTCCGGGTACAGCCAATCCATCTTCATAGTGAGTCTTTTCCCCACTATAGTTTGGGCGGACTCCACCCTGTGGCTGCACAGAGGGTCATATGCTGACTTAGTAAAAACTCTGCTACTTTATGGTGCCAAATCCCCCCTCCAGTTTTTTGAGTGAGTCCTTCAAAGTCTGGACCATCCTCTCGGCTTGCCCATTGGATGTTGGGTAAAATGCCACAGACATAAGGCGCTGGATCAGGTTTTCCCTCAGGAAGGACCTGAATTCTTCCACTGTAAACTGTGGCCCATTGTCTGACACGACCACGTCTGGTAGTCCATCCATGGTGAAGATTGTCCTCAGCTCTCAGATCGTCCTTGCCGCCGTCATGTTCGGGACTGGGACTACTTCCACCCATTTTGAGTAGCTGTTAACTATAATGAGAAACAGCTGGCCTTGGAATGGACTTGCATAGTCCACGTGTATGTGGGGCCAAGGGGTCTTTGTGTTATTCCACGTCTACGGGATTACCCGGGCACCTCTGGTCTGTGCGCTTGGCACTTGCCACATGTCTGTACTTGGGCTTTGTTGTCTTTATCGAGTCCCGGCCACCAGACGTAGCTCCAGGCAAGGGCCGTTGACTGGACGATCCCCGAGTGTCCTTCATGGAGGCACTCAAGCACTTGTGCCCGCAGGCTTTCAGGGACAACTACTTGACTTCCCCACAGTAAATAGCATTTGTGGGCCGACAGTTCACCTTTCCTGACAAAGAACCCCTGGAACTCCAGGTCCCAGTCACTGCCCAAGTGCCCTGATTGCAACCCTGAGAAGACACGTTTTTTGCAAATATCTTGCCCCCTCCCAGGGATGCTAGTATGTTACCCAGGACTGGGTAAACATTCTGCCTGGGCACCTTGTTGATCGTACGCTTATAATCAGCACAGATCATGCACCTTCATTCGGCTGTTCTAGAAACTGGTCAGCACTAGGGACAATGATCATAATGCTGCTCATCTGCCCCCCACTTCACACATGTATCTGAACATGCGTGCAGATATTATTGACAAAGCAGACCCCATGTCCAGCTACATCGTGCATAGAACTCCCTGCAGCTTGACCCTCAGCCGCAACTTTCCATTCAGTGGTTTGGGTGCTCCCCTCCTGTGTGGGCGGTGGCAGATGAGCACTGGCTGACTCTCTGTGCCCCTGGGGCCCGTGTTCCCATTCTCACCTCGAACGGCTGGGTGGACGCTCGTCTTCCTCGGCACACAGCTGCAATGTGCCCATGTTTGCCACAAGCCCGGCAATCGGCTGTGCAGAAATGGCAGGTCGCCCTGGCGTGTGCCCCTCCACATCCTGGGCATGGGGCCCCCTTCATCCTTGTCGGTGTGGTCTTGGTTCAAACCCCTTGAAGCCAGTCGACCTCCCCATCGGTGTCTTCCTTTTCAAATTCCTCTGTTGGGTTGCCAGCCACATAGTACACTGTGGTGGGCATCGGTTCCTCGAACACTGGTCAAACAACATTGACGGCACACTTGGCTGCCTCGTGAGCCATCACCTCTTTCAGGGCATCCTTGGATGGGATGTTCCCCTTTGTGAATAATTTCTGCTGAAGGCTTTGCTCCCGGAGTCCACAGACGAGGCGATCTTGCAGTTGTTCGGCGGTGTATTTGGCAGCCAACTCGCCCTGAAGCTAGTCCCACTTGCCGAACGTGTGCCTTCACGTGATGATGGACAACATCGGCGTGAAGTCTTCCTCCAGCCTTTGTTTAAGGTCAGTGTAAGTCACTGAGTCTATGCTGGCTGGCGTGAACAAGTTTTCTGCTATGTCGAAAACCGCCAGCCCTCAGGCGCACAGCAACGTGGCCGCCTTCATGCTCTCATCCCAGATCCAGTTGGCCCACATGTAACTCTCAAGATGGGCACAGTGTGATTGCAAACGCTCGAGTTGCTCACCGTCAAACTCTTTCATGCAGCCGACTCGTGCCATGTTCGATGTTGCTGAGTCATTCGGTGCGTGTGAGCTTCCTCCGGTTGGCGATCTTAATTACCCTGTGATCCCACCTTCGGCGCCACTGTTGTGTATTGGGGTGGGGAGATAATAAGAGTCCAGAGCGGAGCTCAACTTAGCCTGTTTATTAACACATCGTGTGCAGACCGAAGACAATGGTCAGCCACTGGAGCCTGCTTAAAAGGCATTCAACTTTCCTGCACAAGGATTTGTCCCCCAATCATGGCCCTGGCTGGGCCCAGACTTTACCAGCGCTGCCCGCACGGGGACACAACACACATTGCAGCCATCCTTTTGGATGGTGGCCAGGGTGGGACTAACTGAGAGCAGAGCCTTCCAATTCAGGAGTAGGTACAGCTCGCACACAACTCAAAGTTGCACAAAGGGCCTCCTAGTCACAACTGCCACCGGCACCCTGTAGGATAGTAGAATGAAGTGACTATTTGTGTTACAAGGTGGTCAGCTGCTTATCGCACATTTATGTCTGCTTTAATTTTGGGTAGCCTTGTAAACAGATAAAAAAGCTAAGAAAAACAAGAATTTACAAGGTAGTGTAGTCTCTCAATTCTTGTTTTGGCCTGAAAAAATGGCAGGGTTCACATACGCATACAGGTATCAAATCATGCCATTAAATTAGAACATTTCTAATTCAAAACTCAAATAAATTATAACAAAAACTCATTTATAATCAGGAATGTGGAGCTATCTGTCATGCTATATTTTTTTTATGTTTTGTCCAAAAACTGAAACATGTTTGTAAAAATACCCTATACTTAGAGGAGTGCAACAATGACCCATATCACTGATGTGTCTTTTGGGATTAGGTTTATGACACATTCTGTCTTTGGTCCAGCTCGAAATGAATTTTCTTGACAAGAAGGATGTTGATGGTGTGTTATATGAACTGCTCAGGTCTCCCTGGCTGCAGGCTCTCCTAAAGGTAAAATCTCTTCCAATAAGCAATAGCTATAAAATTTGTGCCTTCCCTTCATTATGCACAGAAACATATTTATCTGTTTTTAACAATTTCTAACTTTAACTATTTAACCATTGAATGGGCTACAAAGACAAATGATAGAAGGCTTATTCCATTCTTAACTTTAACACAAATCATTATTAGAATTCCCTACTATAAATCCATTTTATTTTTTCCCCAACTCACACTATAGGTGTTAAATTAATTATGTTTGCTAGTAAACCAGAAAGAAACCAATTTCTTTTGAATTTCTTAAACCCACAGGTTTTCATAGTTCTACATGGAACAGTATTACTTACAAGCTTTGGTACAATAAATGTTTCTTAGTGGCCATTGTTCCTATCAACTTATAATTTAATAAAAAAAACTTTCTACTTTGCTTTACAAGAGATGCATGAAGCATACTATGGTAACAGTTTAGGACAAAGAACAGAATTCATTTAGGTCACTTCGATACTCAATGCCAGGTATGTCAAAGAAGCATACTGTCAACATTATGAAGTAGTACAGACAAGAAGCACGTCCAGAATAACTAACTCTGACTTTATTACAAGGTTACAGTAACAGAAACTTGCAAGTCTGAAAGTATATTTTTCCCTCCCCTGCAACTTTTACAGTTCAATAAACTAGGAAATGTCCCTCTTAAGACCTTTACTATGTTCCATTTCTTCGGCAGGCTAAGCTGTTTCTTATATGACCATTATCTAGTCTGTGTCTCTTTCTCCCAAGGTCATTATCATACACCATTACACATACAAACCATGCAGAATTTGTACTGAGGAAAATTGGGCTTGATTCCTCGCACATTCATAATACTTTGTATGACGAGAGTCAGGCTTTTGCA
Organism: Pareas carinatus; assembly: GCA_032468095.1. Taxonomy (NCBI): domain Eukaryota; kingdom Metazoa; phylum Chordata; class Lepidosauria; order Squamata; family Pareidae; genus Pareas; species Pareas carinatus. The sequence goes on along the minus strand of JANHFO010001173.1, from coordinate 157,452 downwards.
TTACGTACCTAGTTTATGATATTATGACATTGCACAGTGACAACAACATCTTAACTTCATCTGTTTCTAGGTATATGAATGCCTTCATCAGTATATCAGGAGAAGACCTGCTCCATTTATATCCCAGGCACAAGAATTGATGCATGAGGTGAGATTGCTGGAATTGAGCCTAAGTGCAGTTTCCCTGAGGTCTAGTTTTTGCTTTCAATATTACAAGTTCCACAGAAATACAATCACCTCGAATCACTTTTGACTCCTTGTAACTGTTTAGACTACTCCTTGAAACTTTCTTGGGAAAATTCTTCTTCAGAAATGGTTTACCTTGCCTACTAGGGTTAAAAGAAAGTTTACTGGCCTGAGGTCCCCCAGCTGGTTGTATGCCCAAGGCAGGACTAGAACTCATGTTCTTCTGGTTTCTACTCTGATGCTTTGACCACTGCACCAAATTGTCCTTTATGTTTTATATAAATGTATTTTATAAGTATCAATGCACTATTTAAACAATAGGTTAAGTTATATTTTTTCAAAAGGAAGTATGTTTTCCTTGTTCATAGGTGGTAGAGTTGCTGCATAGAGGCCGACAATCTCCAGAAATTAAAGAGCTAAGACAACTTCTACAAAGTCCTCACTTCAAGGTGAGTACTGACCCCTGAAATTCTTCAGAATGGAAGAGAAAGGTCTCCAGTAGAAGATCCTTTACTATTAAGATGCATTGTGGAAAGCTGAGTATTGGGAGCCATGTTTCCGTCCATTACTGAAGAACTACTTAGCAAAGCAGTGTTTATTTATTATTTAGACTTATATACCGCTTAACGGTGCTTTACAGCCGTCTCTAAGCTTTTTACACAGTCAGCATATTGCCCTCAACAATCCGAGTCCTCATTTTACCGACCTCAGAAGGATGGAAGGCTGAGTCAACCTTGAGCCAGTGAGAATTGAACTGCTGAACTTTTGATGGCTAATGGCAGATGGC
>JANHFO010001173.1:135679-154861 GCA_032468095.1 Pareas carinatus | reverse complement strand
TTCAAGGTGTTGATTATTGTCTTTAGAGCACTCCATGGCTTAGGACCCAGATATCTACAGGAACACCTGTTACCATCAATTACCTCCCACCGACCAGTATGCTCCCACATAGAGGGCCTCATAAGGGTACTGTCGGCCAAACAATGTCGAATGGCGACCCCCAGGAGTAGAGCCTTCTCTGTGGCAGCCCCTACCCTTTGGAACGAACTCCCCTCAGAGATACGTACGATCATGGACCTTCGTGTCTTCCGCTGTGCCCTCAAAACCTATCTATTCGTTCAGGCTGGGCTGTCCTAACTCCCCTCAGTTTTTGAGGGAACCAAGAATTTTAAATTTTAAATTATTTTTAAATTTTGCCAACCAGTTTAATATTTTGAATATTGTTTTTATTGTTGTAATTACTGTGTTTTATTGGCTGTTCACCGCCTTGGGCCCTTTGGGAGAAGGACGGTATACAAATTTAATAAATACGAAATACTAAAGAAAGAGAGAGGGGGAAAAACAGCTTAGGAAAGGGAGAGGAGATCTATATCCATGAAGAAGGCCAAAGACAGTAGAAAGAAGAAGGAAAGACAATAGAAGTCAAATAGGGAAGAAGTAGGGGCAAGGATAGAAGAGAAGAAGGAGGAAAAAGGAGATAAAAGAACAAAGGTAAAGACGAGGGAAAAGTTAGATAAGGAAAGTAAGAGGAGAATTACGCTCAGAACGAAGGATAAAGAAAGTAGTAAGAGGGTGGAGTGGAAGTAGAAGAAGGAAGAAGAAGAACTAAAGATTGAGGAGAAGGAGGCAAGGAAAACGGAAGGTGTGGAAAGAAAACCGAAAGAGCAGAATTCAAAGAAAGGGAGGAATAAGAAGGAAGGGAAAGTGAGAAAATTAAAGATAGTACTGACAGGGCATACAGCAAGAAAGAGAGAAGAAGACGGGAAAGTGAAGGAAGGGGGATAGAGAGGTAAAGAGATAATAAGAGGGAAAGTGAAAGTGAGTTGAAAAAAGAAAGAAGGTAAGAAGGAGATAGAGTAGGAAAGAGCAGAAAATAGAATGAAGGTGAGTAGGAGGTAGTGAAGGAAAGAGAAGGCCAAATCGAAACAAATAACAGAAAAAGAGTATAGATTAAGGAGTGAAAGAACAAGAATAGACAAGCAGATAAGGATGACAAGGAGACCAAGAAGTGTGTGAAGAAGGACTCTAAGGCAGACAGATAAACGAGACAAAATGGGCATTGGACGAAGCGTATAAAGGAAAGACACAAAGATCAAATAAAATGTTAATTGTTGAAAGCATGTACACACTCAAACCATAAAGGGTGAAAGGATCATAAAGAATAGAGTGTCAATGTAAAATTGTATATCCATGTATTAGGTACTACCCTGTTTCCCCGAAAGTAAGACATCCTCCGAAAATAAGGCCTACTGACAGTTTTGCCTCTCACTGAAATATAAGGCATCCCCCGAAAATAAGACCTCCCCAATAATAAAGCCTTGGACTTCTGGTTCTGGGCGGCCTCGGTGGAAAAATAAGACATCCCCTAAAAATAAGACCTAGAGCATCTTTGGGTGCAAAAATTAATATAAGATAGTGTCTTATTTTCAGGGAAACACGGTAAGTATGTCTTGAAAAAAACTTAAGTTGCAGAGTTAAAGTTGCTTTAGAAGTATCATCTATCATTTCCTGTTACAAAATGTGAGGGACTTGGAGGCTACATGTTATGGAGTGAAATAGGAGGTTTCGACTCCAGTCCGCGTTCTTCCCACCCATACCAGGGCGGTAGAATCTCTTGTCGCTGATTGGCTGGCTTGTCCAATTCAAAAGATATAAAGGGGGAAGTCAGCCTGCAGCTTTTGCTATTGTACCGTACTCACTATTCCAATAAAGAGCTGAAGCCACATCAGACTCTGCCTCATTCCTACCACCCACAACACATCACTATCAAAATCTTTTAGCACAAGGAATATTTATTTTCTAACACAAATCCATCAGATTGACATTTGAAAAAAGAAATATATATTAAAGCTGGGAGATCTGGCTTCATATGCCAATTCAAGCAGTCTAATGATATGTGAATTTTGTGATGTTTGCATGCTATACCAAAAAAAAACCTCAAATTTTTTTTGGCTGAATGGACATACACACAGAATTAAAAAATATCAAAAATAATTCTTAGGTTGAATTTATCTTGCAACTCTTACACCCAAGCATCTACATTAAAAATGACCTAGCATTTATTTATCTTATTTCTGTGTTTAATTTTTCTCACAGGCCTTGTTATTAGCTCATGATACTGTGGCCCAGAAGGATTTTGAACCTATGCTTCCACCCCTCTCAGAAAACCTACCTGAAAACGAGGAGGCCATGAGGATTGTCTGTCTGGTGAAAAACAATCAACCTCTTGTAATGTTCAATTTCACTTTAGTTTTAATTATATCCATTTGGTCTGTTTGCTGTATTTCCATTTGTATCCTTCAGGACAACTGGCCTTCTTAGATAGAGTATGAAAAATTTATCACTCCACTCATGGGGCAGTTCATATCCTTTCCCCATTTCTCCCATCTTAGAATATTTATTTTACTCATTTGTTTGTTTTAAAATACGAAAATAGGACACAAGCATGATGCATTGTTAAATTCACAAGAAGGGAACATTTAAAAAGTAATCTGTCCTATTGGATGTTTAGTGTAATTCTTTTTTGAGGAAAAGATAATTATATAATTATATCATAATATAATTATGATAATTATTATTTTGTACCACTTACCTGAAACTAAGGCCACAGGTCCAAACACACCTAAGCAGACTTGCATAATGAACTAGTTCATAAATGTCAGACACAAGGCCCACAGGCCACATCCGGCCAGCAACCTGTGTCAATACAGCCCACGTTGAGTTCAAGTAGGCTGCAAGTGGGCCGTGGGAGCCGTGGGAGACCTCTTGAAGGCCCATGGCGAGCTGGAGTGGGCTGCGGAGGGGAGCTGCCGACGGTTCCAGGCTGGGGTGCTGGGTGGGAGATTGGGTTGCCCACAGCACCTGCAGTGGCAGTCAAAGTGGCCCATGATGAAATTGAGTTTGACACCCCTGAAATAATTAGTCAGATTATATCATTTGCTTATATCACCTAAAGCAATCCCATTGGTACCATGGAATAGGAAAAAAGAAAAATTATGGCAAACCAATTCCATAAAGATAGTCTTTGCTTAATGACCAGCTTTTTAGTGTGTGTTTCGAAATTATAATAGATCCTTCTAAAGCTACTGATGATCAAGTTCCAGAGTTCCATCAGCTGCATACAACTGGGTAGTCCATGACTGCATTTCAGGCACTTTGGGGGGGGTTTAAGAATTTTTATTATTATAAACAGAAACAGATACACAAAATAAAAAACAGCATAATTTAATATTTCAATCAGCATCCGCCAGCTGGATAAACATGTTGTCTATCATCCATCAGTACTTATTCAGTCTTGTTCATAAAATTTTACACCTACTCCTTCCATCTTTCATTAGACATTTAAATAATTTCTCATTTTATAAAACATCCTTTATCCTTTTCTCATTAATAATTTCATCTTTATCCTATCAAACACAGCCATTTTTCAGTTATATAAATGTTCACATCAGCCATATCCTGATTTACCAGTGCTGGTCTAGATTGTAATCAGTTTTGCTTCACTTTTACAATATTTATGTTAAATTTAATTTTAAACATCCTAGATATTTCTTTGTTATTACTTCCATATTATATCTCGGCTCTTTTAATCTTTCGTCTAATTCCCTGTTGTTCTTCTTTACCTTTCTAAACAAACAATCCAATTTTAAACCTTGCATATATTTTACATAAAATCATGTTTTATACAACATCCTCAAATTTCTCAGTTTTCTGTTCATTCTGTTAATTTCTGTTCACTACACAGTATCAAACTTATCATTTAAATCTATATGACATTTTAGTTATGTAAATAATCAGTGATATCCTAATTTGCCAGTAAAATTCTAGATTTTATGTTCAATTCCTCATTTACGATATTCTTATCTGTCCAATTTTTTTCCATATTTTCCACATCTGAGTCTCTTTCATATCCAGTATTGTATCTGTGTCTCTCAATCTCCTCCACTTTTCCCTTCTTGTTTTCCTCCAAGCTCTCTCAAGTCTTTCTGTTGGATTCTTGTATTTCTTTAAAAATGTTTTATACATTCCTTCTCCTTGCTTGCTTCTTTGTCCAATTGTACTTGTCATTGCACTCATAGGGGTGGTTAATACTCTCCTTTTTAAATCCTTTCCCCTTTCCTTGATCATCCTTTGAGATTGTGGGTAATAATTCAGTTTTTCCCCTCTGAAATGTAATCACATCTCCAAAAACTTGCTGTTTTTCCTCTGTTCTTTTCAATTTTTCATTGTAATTATCATCCATACTACAAGCATCCATCTTTTTTCTAATTCCACCTTTTTCTTTTGGATTTTGTTTACACCTATCCAGCTTTTGTATACATCCAGCTTTTGTAAAATCTCTTTAAAGTTAGCCTCTTGTAAGTCCATAAGTGTCATTAACATCTCTTGAATAAATTTTGCCATTTGTGTTATCATTATTTTTTATGTGACAGTCCTTTATACTTCCCTTACTTTACAGCAGGTTTTGGTGTTTCGCTTCTTTGTAAATCCAAATATTTACTTTCTTGCTTTAAAAAGCAATTCACAGCTGCTTTCTCAAGGTCAAGCTTTCCCTCGCTTTCACTTTCACCACCAGGTATCATTTTAACTTTTATAAAAACATCCACCAAAACCTTAGAGATTTTTTCCCAATCTTACAATATGGACGTAATATCTTTTAAATTTTAGTATAGCTAAAAAGCTATTTTCTTCCTTCTAGACTCTTTATTTCAGTTCTCAATAAGTAACCCCTTCTGTCTTCAGTCGCCATTTTGGCCCTTCTTTCAAGCATCAGTTTCTCTTTAGATCTTCTTTTTAATCAAGTACAACAGCTATTTTTGGAGTAGGGATTTGAAAACTCATTCAGGTGGCTAGATGTTGATTTCAAGCTTTTTTCTGCTTTGCAGCTTGTCTGCAGCTAAATGCTGCGATAAATGCAGTCCAGCTTCATAGATCTACTGAGAGGGTCACTTTCCAGTCCCAGGGTGGTTGTCACCTCCCCTGAGATTGCGGAACATCTCCTCTCTTTGTTGCCTCTCCGGGGCAACTTTAAGCTCGGAATCGATCACAGAACCGTTCTGATCTATGGGCCATCAAGCAGTTTGGCTTGGGAGCTCCCCAAGCCTGCTGGTTTACTGTTGCACTGTCCACCAGAAGTCACAACCTTTATGGCTGGTTCAAATGTTCTGTGTTTATCTGACGATGATTTATAACATTTTTTGCCAGTTTCTGGCAAAAACACACACAGAAATACATGGATTAGCTTAACCACAGTGTTTACTTAGGGCCCATCACATTCACATGACCGTGGTGATTGCTTAACAACCGCACCCAAAAAGCTGTAAGATCAGATCTAGTCATGTGGGTGCTGCAACCTACAACCTACAAGAAGTTACAACTTACAAAAAGTTATGATGAAAATTCTAGGCTCTATTGCAGTTGTAAGACAAGAACTAACTCTATTGAAATTAACATCAAAAATAACATTGACAATCTAGTAAGTTTAACTTTATGGCACATAAATGCAGGGCGGTACATGAAGTGAAAGCTATAATCTTAATATCTTTAACAGGCTGTAGACTTCCCATATGCCAATACTCACCAAGTGTGCACCTTCTTCCCTTTTTATTCATTTGTTCAGTAGGAAGCAACTCTTCCTTTTATTCCTCTTCACCAGGGTGCCACCATTAAACGCCATGAGCTGACAGGCGATATTACAGTAGCAAGAGTAATCCATGGAGGTCTGGCAGATAAAAGCGGTAAGGTGAATTTAATACCTCTAAAAGCTAAGAAATCACTGGGGAAAGGGCAGGGAATCATTTTCAATCTGTGCTTTGGAATGTTCCGCACAGGTCCTTGAACATTCTGAACATGTTTCTTAGTAAATCTTAGTGGAGGTATTCTAAATTGTTTTATTATGATTAAGTTGCTTCTGCTTATCCCATATTTGCTTTTAAGAGGCAGGGGCTGGAAGATAGTATAAAAGGCTTGGAAGCACTTCTATTGGCTGTACACTGCCCTGAGTCCTTCGGGAGTAGGGCGGTATATAAATTCGAAAATTAAATTAAATTAAATTAAATTGGAAACTGTGCAGTCAGCTTGTTGTGCTCATCACATTCGGGAGAAACCCCGCCCCAAACAGGGCATGGTCTCCTGTCAGCTACCCTCTGTCAGGCCAAAATGGAGTGGGGAAGCTACTGAGCTGAAATCTGCGCTTCCTCCTTAAAGATAACCCTGACTGAAATGAGGTTAGGATAGTCAGACTCACAACTGTCTGTAATGAATCATTTTAAATTTGGGAGGGGTCCAAGGGAATAAACTTGAGGTGTCCTTTAGAAAGTCGGACTATTTTTCTTCTCCAGTTCTCTAAGCAACTGCTTAATATCATCTGTTTGGTTGTAGGGTTGTTATATGCTGGAGACAAACTTGTAGAAGTGAATGGAATCCCAGTGGAAGGTCTTGAACCAGAGCAGGTCATACACATTCTGGTAATCATCATTAGTTTTCTTCTCTTTAAATACCACTCAATGATAACGTGTAATCAATGCAAAAGTGCATGCTTGGAAGATAAAGTCATCCTCCAAAGTTATGATTTGAATGGTCTGAAGGAAAGAGCTATAAAACAGATGAACTTTTCTATCGTTTCTCATAGACCCCTCACAACTGTTCAATTGACACAGATTTGTCAGTCTTATTTTCCTTCCTGTAGACTTTTCTTTTGACTGTCCCAAAGAAAAAGGGGGCAAATGTTCATATTGCTATTTTTGTAGCTAGTACTTTGTTTTTCTTTCAAGGTGTGTGTGAATATTGTTACCATCACCACCACTTTCCCCATCTGTTGCTTCTGTCAGCTGCTTGCTTGTTAATATGGGGGAAAAGAAGGCCCCTGTGGCAGTTCCCAAGCCATCCGAAGAAGGGACTGTGCAATCTAATTCCTTCCTCAGCAGCAACTAATAGCTGCTGCTTTGTTTTTTAAACATGTTTCCTTACTTTTGTACAATTTAAGAGCTAAAATTTACAGATGGGCTGCCATATGCATATACTATATAGGTAGGCGTTGACTTACAACAGTTCATTTAGGAACCATTTCAAGTTACACCGGCACTGAAAAAAAGTGACTAACAACGACTTTTCACACTTACAACCATTGCAGCATCCCCAATGGTCATATGATCAAAATTCAGTTGCTTGGCCACTGATTCATATTTATGACGGTTACAGTGTCCCGGGGGTCACCTGTTCACCCTTTGCAACCTTCTGACAAGCAAAGTCCATGGGGAAGCCAGATTCCCTTAACAACCGTCTGACTAATTTAAGCAACTGCAGTGATTCACTTAACAACTGTGGCCAGAAAGGTCATAAAAACGGGCAAAGCTCACTTAACAACAATTTCGGGTTCAGTCAAGGACCATCTGTATACCAAAAAGAATATTATTGTGGATTTTATCCTTCCTGTAAAAAGGGATATCTAATCGCAGACTTATAAATATATTGATGATAAATTCAGTTTGTAACAAAAGGAGGCAAAGTACATTAGATGCTGTTTTTCTGTATTCTTGCAGGCTCTTTCCCAAAGTACCATCATGTTCAAGCTGATTCCAGGTTCTGATCACGTCATCAGCAATCAAACAACAGTAAGATGGAATGCATGGATACATTTCCTTTGCTTCAAATGGTTAATTACAGGAATCTCTCAAAGTTAGCATTTAGTTAGCATTAAGCTTCTTCGTGAGGAAAGGAGGTTTTGATTTTAATCATTCTCTTTTGGATCAAATAAAAGATCCACTTTATTTCCATAGTGATCAGTAAGATGCTACAAGCAGGAGGTTAGGCTCCACAACAGCCAGCAATAATTCCACAACAGCTAGCAATAATTGACAGGTACCTTGAAGGACCAACGTGGTACCAATAAAGGAGAATATTTGTAGCTCAGGGTTCAAATGAGAGGTCCTTGGTGCTTTCTGAGCTTGGTTGTTTTTTCTTGCAGACATTTAATTACTCAAGCTAGATAACATCATCAGTGCTAGGAACAATGTGAACCACGCCGCCAAATTGCTGAGATATGTTAGATAGGAATAAGAACAGAAAAAATCATTTTCCATCAGTGCCTAGCTAACACTCTCCTCAGAAAAATTGTCTGCAGATTGATCATTTCTTTTTACTATGCAGCTTCTTGCTTTCCTAGCCCACTGACCTCCAAGATCATTTAACACTCTTATTACTGTTTATGAATTAATATCCATTGCCATGTTTTGACTGCAGTGGTATCCTGGCTTTTAAAAGCTGGCCTTTTATTGTTTGCAATTATTAAACTTTTACAAATGTCTTTCCTTCTCTTTGGAATGCAACTTTGGTGATAAAAAGAAACCTTCTATGCTCTCCTTCCAGCTCTATGTACGTGCGATGCGGGATTACTGCCCACGTCAGGACCCTCTCATTCCATGCGTTGATGCAGGATTGCCCTTTAAAAAGGGAGAGATTCTTCAGATTGTAGACCAAAAGGACATCCTCTGGTGGCAGGCAAGGAAAGTCTCCAACCTCAAAGCCTGTGCTGGACTTATCCCTTCCAATCACCTTATGAAGAGGTATGGAAAATGGAGAATGTCCTTATTTTTGCTAATAGTTAACATGGAGGGGAAACCAACTTATACAAGATGCCTCTATTAGCATAGAGAAAGCCAGTGTTAGCATCTGGTGCAATTAAAATAAGCAAGTTTTCTACATAATACTTTGCTGAATAAAAATAGAAAGTGTTATCTATTTTTCTATGGGAGAAAAGGGTGAAAACAAGCAATCCTGGTGAATTAACTAAATAATGGTGAATAACTCTTCAGGGCTATGGGCAAATTCTAAAACCCCTTTGCAACAGTAGTCCTTTTCTTCCTGTCTACAATTCCCTCAGGCTTCTCAACCTGCCACACAAGAAATGTAGCAGCTCCATAAAAATGATTCTCGTACATCTCTTCTTTGGAACAACAGCCTATAGCGGTTGATAATGTGCAAATGAAATTTGTTGTGACATCACCATATGGACTTGACTTCCTGATTCTCAGGCAACCATTACCTGTGTAGAGAATGCTTTAGGACCTTTGCCACTGGAAGGCTTTAATCTGCTGGACAGAATTAGATCCTGTATCACAAAGGTCAAATCCTCCTAAGAGAGTCTTTTCTCTCTCTCCTGTTCTCTTTAATCTTTGAGCTAGTGAGTGAGTAAGTGAGATCTATGTACGTATGATTTATGTAGCTGCTTATGTACAGAAGTGAATCAGGACAGCTTACGGATTAAAACAGACTAACTCATCAAACATAACCCAACAATAAACAATTAACCTCACTCACCATCAATAATAGCAGAGCATATCTACTATCTGACCCAAACAACTGGGAAAATAGCTATGTCTTCAGTGCCTCATGAAAGGCCAACAGGGTTGAGCCATCCAAATCTCCAGGTGGATGTCGGTCCATAGGGCTGATACTGCCACCAAGAAAGTATCTATTATGATCATGACTAAATGTAGGCTAAGACCAAGTGGACACAGGTTTAGGGTGCCAAATGTTAGGGGGCAGCAATACCATATCTCCATCCAAATCAATCTAAAAATGCTAAACCTTGCATCAGCAAGAGGTGACACTATCAAACAATGTGCCCCGGGGGGTCCATATACCCTTGAGTCAGCACTGGGAAGATTTCACCAAAAGAGAGCTTTCCTCAAAGAAGGATCACTATCCTCTTCATGAACTCTAGTAATCTTGTGATGATTATGATGATGATGATGATGACAATGATGACGATGACGACGACGACGATGATGATGATGATTAAAGTTTTAGAAGAAAGTCTTCCTTTCTCCAGGAGAGAATTTCTTCTCTGGGGTTTGTTCCCAAGTCAACAGTGTACAAGTAGGGAAATTTTAATGAATTCCTTTTCAACCATAGGAATCCCCAATCTAGTCAGATTCTATTGAAATCTTTTTCTAATATTATGTTAGAAAATGTTCCCTTCCTCTGTCTAGGTCTAGGAAACTGCAAAAATGTTGGTGGACTCAGCCCTTCCATCCTCACACTTGCCTCAAATCTACAATTTGTAAGTATAATAAATTTCTCATGATGAAGTGTGCATGGAACTGTTTCTGTAATTAATATTATTTCCAAACTCAATGATTTCTATGGAGTACAAATTATACAACCTAGATTTAAGAGCAAAAATGCTATAGTTTGAATTTCAAACTTTTTAACAATCTTGTCAGTCTAGAAACAGTATTGCCTAAGTTTATTTAGTCTCAAACACAAGGGAGAACTGATGGGAAATAATTTACTATACTTCAATATAAAAAGGTATAAATATTATCAGAATTATCTGATAATTATCTGTGTCATTTACGTAGGTATAAAATTGTTCATTCATGTCTCTGATGATGTGCATGTATATATATATTTTTCTTTTTCTATGAATTTCCCATGAATAGTGAATATGTTAGAAGAAGGTCAGTAATGCTAATTGGATTCCACAACCTCATGTGTGTGTGTCTATGTATATACTGTATGTGTGCATGTGTATATGTATAAATGTCACATAAGGTCATAAGGTCTCCAGAGTAGTCCTACCTAAGATTGTAAATCTCTCCCTGAGATATTCTATTCAGAAATCTATAAGAATGTTGGGATAGAATTTGTGTCATAATTGAATGGTCTCTGTTCAAATACAGGTAGTCTTTGACCTGTGACCACAACTGAGCTGAAAATTTCTATTGCTAAGCAAGACAGTTGTTATATGAGTTTTGCCCACTTTAGGACCTTTCTTGCCACAGTTGTTAAGTGAATCAATGCAGTTGTTAAGTTAGCAACACTGTTGTTAAGTGAATCTGGCTTTCCCATTGAGCTTGCATGTCAGTAGGGCACAAAAGGTGATCATGTGACCCCAGGACACAGCAACTGTCATAAATGTATGCCAGTTGCCAAGCATCTGAATATTGATCAGCTGACCACGGGGGATGCTGCAACAGTCACAAATGTGAAAAATATCAAGTCACTTTTTTTAGTGGTGTTTTAACTTCAGTCACTAGATGAACTGTCGTAAGTTGAGGTCTGCCTGTATATTTACCATTTGGAGGAATAGTCTCTACTTATCAGAAGTTCATTCTTTGCTGTCTAAATGGTATATATGCAGTGGCAACCCTATGATTTCCAAAGAATGAAGCAACATTCAAAAAGAGAAATGATTTTTCTTTTCATTTCATTCCCATGAATTCTATGACAGGTTTTTTTAAAACTATATTCTTAAAAAACTTTCTACAGCAGGTATGCAAAGATTTCAGACTAACAGCTTCCACTTTGACGTTCAATAGAGCCTTAAAATACGTTAGAAGGTGATGCTTATGCCTTTTAATAAAATGTTAGTCAGAAAAGGCTCTGCCAGATTCTTCTGATTTTTTTTGTTACCCTACGTTAACACAGCTCTCTTCCTGCAATGTCCTGATTTTGCCAGTTGATCCCAATCTATTTTCTGCTAAGTCCCTGTGTACTATATCCTAGTCTTCTTCTCCCTGTCTATAATCTATTTTAATGTATGGGATCTCTGTCTCTGTCTGTGTATATGTCTCCATGTGTTTTCCTGGACCTTTATTTTATTAATATATGCACAAAATAAGTAACCTTGCATCTGTGCATTAACTGTTTCATGGTGTCTTAGCATCTCTGAAACTGATAAGAATGCATATTCAAACCCAAAATGTTTTAATAATAGTTTTACAGACACACAACATAACAGTTCACAAACACATATCCAGCATGAACTTAAATGTTTAATCAAGCAGCCTTAGGAATACTATTTATAAAAAACAAAATGTATGGATGTGTTATCTTCTCTAGCCTTTTCGAGACCCAATGGATCTGTCCTCAGTATACAGGTAGTCCTTGCTTAATGACTGTCCTGTTTGGAGACTAATCAAAGTTATGATGGAGCTGAAAGTACTTGCCAGAAATTTCACTCTCGCTCCGTCCGTTTGGAAACTTTAATTAGGGTAAATTCTTGCACAGAAGTGGTCGCGACGTCTCGCTCTGCTGGAGCGGAGTCACCCCGAGCGCGGAGCTGCCAGATTTCCCTGGGGAGCTCACACCCTTCCAGCCCCTGATTAATTCCAGGGGCTTAAGGGGAACTTAACCCTCAATCCAGCTACTCACTTTCCCCCTTCTCCCCGGGGAAAAGCTTCCAGCCGCTTGACAGCTGGTTTTGAGCTGCCAGGCGGCTTTACACGGTCGCGAGGCTAGCGGACCCGAAAAGTCTGTCTCTCGGCGTCAACTGAGCCACTGGAAGTCAGTAAATGTACAACTTATGACCATCACAGCATCCTGTGATCATGTGATCACCATTTGCACGCCTCCTAGCAAGCTTACAACTAGCAGAGTCAATGAAGAAGCCAGCATTAAAACTGCATGGTGGAGCCATGTAATACGTCACTTAACAATTGCGGATGACTTACTTAACCATAGTGCAAGTGAAGTTGCATGTCTGTCATGGTCACATGATATCTCACTTAACAACCATGTTGCTTAGCGATGGAATTGCTGCTCTCAATTGTGGTTGTTAAGCCACAACTACCTGGTGTGTAATACACAATCACACATACAGACACACACAATTGTGTGAAAGCATCTTTTTACCACCACTCTTGGACAATATTGTCTGTGAAATGAAGCAACCAAGGGGGCCAAGCCTTCCTCATGGTTCTTCATGGGCATTCTGATGATTCTCATTTTTATGTTGTGGGTTGAGGCTTCGTTGTGAAAACAAGCGCTTTTTATTTACAAGGCAAAGATCGGGTTTCAACAAGCACACAAGACAGAAAAGCAGTTTCGCAAGCCTGTGCTTCCCTTTTATACTTTCTGACAGGTCACAGCTGTGACCAATCAGGAGCCCGGGATTTCCCCGTTTCTTTCAGACCCCAGGCAGACTTGATACTTTGCAAGCTAACTGGATTGTGTATTGGGTGCTTAAGTACTTTCACTGGTTCGACAGTTGGTGCTTGGCGCCAACTACTGCAATACACAACACTCATTTTGTTTTTGACCTTTTCCATGAAAGAGTTCTTCCACTTATATTCCAAATGATGGTCCTCGGAATACAGTAATCTTTGTTTTTGTAAAAAGAAAATCATTGTAGAATGTTGTATGTCATGGTACTATATGATATTGTAAATAAAATATGATAAAAATCATGGGGTAGGTAACTTATTGTTTCTACCGTTGTATGAGTTATTTTCTCAAATTTTGAGAGCTTGTCATATATTTCCTTTCTCTTGTCTACAACATATGAGAAGATGACATGCAGATTGATGAGAAGTGCGTAGAAACAGGTAACCATTTCTAGTTTTGATGTATGGAAATTATGTCTTTCATTACTACAGTTTAACCTGATCAAAATCCCAATATGTGTAATCTAGAGACCAAAAAGAAGATCCATTTGTAAGAGTAATTGAACAAAATGACCTCTAGTAACAATGCAAAATGTTTAAAATTATGTGTATGTTGAGAGAGCTATAATCAGAGGCATAAGTCCAGTCACATCAACTGTAGCTTAAGCTACAATCATCAGTGTAGAATTCTACATTTGTGTAGCCTGATTATGACAGTTCCTTTCTTAGACACACTTGATACTGAATTTAGAAAGCTCATTATTTGCACATTTTGACCTAATTTATGGGATCATGTCTTGGAGGTTTTCTTCTGGCTTTTTTGGTCAGGAACGTGGTTTATGGTTTTAACTTTTGTAATTTTGAACAATTTTATTGCTTGGTGTTAGGCTAAAATATTAAATAAATAAGTAAGTAAGTTAAAATCTGCTATTGTGCTTTTGAATTACTTTTGTAATAGTTGCACAAAGAATGTTCTTGAGCTAATAATAAAGCCATTTTTGTAAACACAGTTCTTCTTTTCTTCGTGTTGCAATAAAAAAAAATTAACCAAAGCCTATGCCATATTGTTAACCCCAACAAGATTTACACTGCCTGTAGAACGCAGTTCAATCTGACATAAGAAATGTGAAGGAAGTGAATTACATTTCCCCTCCTCCCAGATGCCTCTGCCATCATCCAATTTGGAACCCATTACACAGCCTTAAATAAACAACAAAATCAGTCAAGGATTTACCCCATGGATGTATAATTTGGTTTTACAAAAGCAGATTACAAGAGTATAAGCACCTCATTGTACCTTAACATGGCTGCTGCAATGAGAAATTCTTTCTGATATATTGAGTTGCAATTATGTTTGACAAAGGTAGCACTAAAATAAAATTAATTTGTCATTTTTGCTCCCTGGGTGACTTTAAAAGATGAGGAGACTTTTGAGTCTGGTAAGTTCCTGCAATGTCCTTTGCTAATGATAAGAATCTCAGAATTATGTAACATAGGGATTAAATAAATGCTCCATTTTTGAGTCTATATGATATGTGTGTGTTTATAATAGACATTTTCTGAACCTGTCTGGGTATTTTTATAACAAAGTCTAGCAAATGTGAAACAAATTGGTTTCTTTTTCCCAAATAAACATTCAAACTTGAATTACAGTAAAAATTGTAATGCTATGCAAGAGACAGAGAAGACAGCTGGAAGCTAATGAGATTACACTGCATAAGCATAATTGAGCGGCTAATCTATTATTCTTGATGATGAAGGAGTATTCATGTTGATGCTTCACTACCAGAATATTTTTGTATGATAAAATTAGAAATAGTACAGATCAGAGGCATATTTATCTGCACACTGAGAAATTAGACTTAAAATACTTGCAAATACTAGTAATATTGTATTATCTTTTAAAAGAAATTCTTTAAAAAGCAATTTATTTTCTGTTGTGAAGGGTTTCCCCCCCCCTTCAGATTGTGCAGGTAGATTGAAGTAATGCATCAGTCATTCTTGTGAGTGAAGTGATGTATTCCAGTCATTCTTCCAGAGTTTGTGTATAAACCTGCCCCCCAGAATGCTATACATGAAGACAAATCTAAATTTCTTACAAGCTTTGAAATGCCAGAAGATTCAAATGGTTATACTTAGTGTAATGTATTAAGCTTAATGTTGTTCTGCTTAATCATTGCCCTAAAGTAGTTGAAGCCTGAGCAGGCTCAGACTGCCTGTCTTCAAGGGTTGCTAGTGTGGGAAAATGTCTAATTGCCTATTGGCTGCCACCTAGAGGCCATTCTGTATATAAACCTGTTGCACAGCAGTATTGCTGGCTTCTATCGTGATTCTGCTGGTTGAATAGCATGTGTTTGTTTGTCTGCAATAAACCTACTCTTTTCTATACAAACCGTCTCTTCAATACCTAAAGAACCTAGAATACAACATTAGGGCTAAGACATTATTAAACTATCCCAATTTTAAAGAACTTGTGTGAAAAATGAAGATGAAAAGACTGAGAGTAATGGGGTTATTTTTTAATAAAAGAACAGACCAAGGGCAAAGAATGAAGTGAAATCTGGAACTAAAAGGCATGCATCTGACAGATGTAAATTGAGAATGTCTGCTTAGGCTGATGCTGAAGCTAAGTCTGAAGTCAAGGGAAACCAAAGGTGGATTGGATACATGCACTAGTTTTGCTGACACTTGTAAACATGTATTGAACACTCTAGTGAAAATATTGCAAGCTTTTGAGTTTCTGAAACCCTTTATCAAACTGATTAGAAAAAAAATAGGGAAGGGTTTTTGAGTGATTGATTGTAGAGCCATGTCTGTACTAGATTGATGTGATTAGGCAGAGACCTTCAAACCTGTAAATGGGAGTCTTGGCAAGGACAAACTCCACTTATTGCATGTGTGAAGATATTCTATTCTTAGAACATATAAACTCTACAATATAATAGACATGGCTGCATGATATTCCCCCTCTTGGGCTCTCTCTTTTCCTCTGCTACTCATCAGGCAAACTGAATTCTTGTGACTCCAAACCTAACACTGATTTTGTACAATTCTCCCAATAAAGGTTTAATTTATATTTCTACACCTATTGCTGCTGCTAGTTTATTGTTTTTATTTTTTGTACGAATTGTCAACTTTATGCTGGTCTGATCATACTAAATAATCTGTATGCTTTTCTGATTTGTATCATGAGTGGCTTGAACTCATTTAATTTGAGCTTTCTTATCCCCCCATTTTATGCAACATAACAGAAGAACTTAAAGAAGGTAATTTATCTTTTTATCTGATAGACTTTAAATTATAAGCAACTCCTGAAAAAGGTCCTTAATCATTACATCTTGCTAAAAATATTGTGTACATTGACTAATTAATGTGCTCCTCCAGGGAGAGACAGATGAATATATGCAGTTAACCTATTCTATAGAATGGACATTAAAACATGTTTGGCAATGAAACCCCATTTGGTCAATCAACTACCCTGAATGTAGAATTCCTCCTATATGCTGGGATGCCTCACTTACTTCTTTTGTTATATCTAGATTTCTTGAGATGTCCATTAATTACAGAATGAAGGCATTAGAATGGAAACATTGACAGTTTGCTAATGTCGTTCCACCTTGGCATATTGGTATGAAGTTAGAGCAGACTTCCTAGCTAGTGTTGTTTGCTGTTTGCTGTGCAACAAAATCGAATATAGACTAACCTCACTAGTTATGACAGTAATGAAATAGTAACTTTGCAACCAATCCTTGCACTGATTAACTTTGAAGGTCTATAAAACAAAGGAAAGCTGAAATAAGATCACGAGCACAGTTGTGGTTCCAATTGTGATCACTAAAATAGGGACTGCATGTAATAGATTAAATCTCTCCATTTCCCAGAAAAGGCAGGAATCATGTGATTAATCAACTTTCTGGGCATGCCTGCTTTCCTCCAAGTCATTTCTGGCTTTCAATCAGGGCGATTTATGGAATTTTGAGTCTCTATAGCAGTGGTGATGAATCTTTTAGAGACGGAGTGCCTGGATGAGTCGCAACTAATGAGTCATGGCTCATGACATCATTGCCTGGTGCAGCTACTCCTTTTTTGAGCATGTGCATGACGCTGTGATATCATTGTTTGGCGCCACTACTCCTTTCTGAGCATGCTCAGCTCTGGGGCAATTTTGGGGCAACTTGGCTTGCATGCTGACAGAAAGGGCTCTGCATGCCCACTGTGGCACATGTGCCATAGGTTCGCCACCACTGCTCTATAGGTAAAAATATTAATAAACAAAGCTCTATAACAGCAAAATACACAGGTTGGAAAATAGTGGACCAACAGGTAGTTTCAATCATAATGGAACTGGTACCTTTGTGGCTTTGGAAATCAACTCAGAAAAATCATACTTTACTTCCTTTCCGCCCACTTTCTTTCCAATTTTAACTGCTGCCTTTAGTCTTTGAATGCACATTTATTAAATTAATTTTATAGACATGCTTACTGCAAATGGATCCTACATACTGCGTTTCATATAGGCTGATCCAATGTATACTTTAGAAAACTATTATTCAACTGAATAATAAACCTAAACAAGAATCAAAAGAGAGTTATCTTAATTTGATATCGCAGAATAATTTGACACTATTTTAAAAATCAAATGCTTAACTTTTATAGTTGAAAGACCTCTGTTGCTTATGCCTTTTTTAAAGACTGTTTTGAATGCTGAGTTCATAAATTAGTCTTTTCCTTTTGCTGGTAATATTACGAATTAAAATTATATTTCTTGTATATGAAAGTCTTAAGGATATCGCTACATTTCTTAATCTTTATTTTGTATCAATCTCTCTCTCATTTCAGAAGAAGAAGAATTTATTGGATCTGATCAGCCGGTGTTCATTAGTACGTAACTAGTTCTGAGAATGGAAAATTATGTTCAGGGTCACTAGGCTACTAAATACAGTAGTTTGTGTCTGATGCATTGTATTAGTGCTTTCTTCTTGATTACCATATTTCTTTACTTACTTCTGCTTTGCTATTGCTACGAAGGCTTAAAAAAACCCATATGAAGTACTGTTTTGAAGTCCTGCATATCTACCTCAGACACCACTTCTAGTTCTTATAGCTTCTTCCTGTGAATGAAAAGTTTGTGACTAACGGTTTAATTAGAAAGACATATGAGTTCAAGGGAAGCCACTGATAAATCAAGAGAATTTTATTACTGGTTAGTTTTTAAAATAAATAAAATGGAAATGTGAAAATTGTCAAGTTAGAACCGTTGAAAAATACATTAGGTGTATTGATTGATCTTAATAGATAGATAAATTTAATGGAGGCCAAGGACACTGAAAAACCATAAGAATCAGACCAATACACTATGTATCTCATTTTAGAATTTCAGTCTTTTAGTTAGCATCAAATGGTCCAAAAATAAGGCTTTTCTTGTGAGGTGAAATGATTTGTAATGGCCAGTGCTTTTTTTGTAAGAAAAAAGGTGCTGGAACTCACATCTTGTTAATCTTTTATTTAAAAAATTATATATCCAGTTCTTAATATAAATTTAATTTGTTGTATTTAAGGCAAAGGCTCATAGTAAATCCCAAAGTTTTTATTTAATATGTAATTAATATTTAAATATTTATTAAATTAATTAATAACATATTTTAAAATATGTTTTTAAAAAAATCTTCATTGCTTCATTTGTCACCATAAGTTGGCAAAACAGCATACCAGATAAATCTTCTGTTGCTTCTCTTTGCAGTAATATATTTTGGAATATATTCAAAATATATTACTGGAAATCTATTTCCAGTGATATGTTTTGGTATCTGAATTGGGTAGAAAGCATTAACATAGTATTAGAATCTCCATAGACCAATACTAACACAACTAAGGACAACCTAAACCTTTAATGACTGGGAAACCAAACAAAGATAACCCTCAAAGAGACATAGTAGAAAGACATAGCCAGACCGTACGAGGTTCTGTGCTTTTCAAGGCCTTCTGGGGCCTAGGAGGTTTTAATAAATAGGCCCCGCACAAGACATCTTGCACCGGGTTCCGCTTATTCTTGGGCCGGTCCTGGGTGCAAGTCTGGAAAGACCCTATGTGTATGGTTTACTCTATTAACTCATTTTTCTGGATTTCTTCAACA